>DWNR01003140.1:0-12122 GCA_018250455.1 Polygonus leo | reverse complement strand
TAACTTAGGCTACTTTTATTTCAGAATTATATCATATAATATAAACGCGGACCGAATTCCACGCGGGCGGAGCCGCGTGCACAGCTAGTTTATCTTAAATGTTGTATCATAAATCCTAAATGTCGTGACCTCTATACATTGTCAACATATTAGATGTTGACAATGTATAGAGGTTACGCAATCTAAGAAGGTGGTGGTTTTAGAGTCCAATGGGATCCTATTATTAAGTCTTTGTGTATGTCCGGTCCGTTCGTCCGTCAGTCTAATTTTGAAAAAAGCGGGAATATTTCCCGTTTCATTCCAATTCCTTCGTTTTTATCCAAGTTTTATTGGAAAATTCAAGAAAAAATAAAAATGATATATTTCATGTTTTTTATAAATAAAACTGAAAAAAAAACGGAAGAATATGGAAAGAAACGGTAAAGTATTGATGTATTGGACGAAAAGTATTGATTGATATATTCGATTTGTTTTTATTGCGCATGCACAGCCATGCGCAGTGCCCTCATTTCGAATAAAAATCTTGTTTTTTTTTTTAATTTTTGGAAACAAACGACGAAAATTTCAAAAAAACCCGTTTTTGTTTTAAGGTTTTTTTTTTCAATGTACCAAACGAAAAAAAACGGTTAAAAAAGAACTATCGTTCTTTTTCGGCCAAAAAAACCTATTTGTTTCTTTTAGAATTTGCAACGCTACATCTGTCACAGCCCTCTGTCATATAAACCGTAATAGATACACACTTGAAATGTTCATAGATTATGTATTCAAATGGGCGTTATAACAACGCATACTAAAAATAAAATGTGTAAGTAAAATTGGTGTTTTCATAGTAATAATTGATATTTTCGTCGTTTATAAGCGGCTTTCAAATTTTTTGAACCGTAATAGCCATCCACTTGAAATTTTCACAGAATGTGGCCACAAGAAGGTATGGCCGCTTTAAAAAGAAATACTAAATATGATAAAAATAAACATCGTATAAAACATTTTCGGTGTTTTTTGGACCTGCTAAACATATACTATATTTCAATTGGTCTCAATACCACCTGTTGGTACGTACGGTTTCGTAACCGTTCAAGTCCGACTCATCCTTGGTTAATTATTTAGGGTTATGAACCCAAAAGTTGCCAATGGAACCCTATTACTAAGCCTAAGCTCGTCCGTTTCTTCGTCCGTCAGTAAGTCCGTTCATCCGTCTATCTCAGGGCTCTTGAATCCTATCCCTCTCGGATATCTCTCTACGGATCTCTTGTACCGCAATAGAAATGGACATTTGTGTTTTTCAAACTGTGCCTTACTATAGCCGCTATAATAACAAATATACACAAAACAAACACGACGGTACACTGCCATCTATTATTAATTTAAGATTCTAACTTACAAAGTCTATACTTTGAACGTTTAGGTACAACTTGCTGTCTAAGAGCCTTGAACACTGTTTGGTGCAGATAAAAAGGGAAATGGCGGCGTGAGGGCAACCAGAATCAATCAACGCCTGGTCAGCGCAATGTTATATAGGGCAGATTATTTTGGCATTTTAGGCGGATATTATCCAAATATACTATCTGAATAAATTGTATTGTAATAGTATCGAAGTGTCGTAGTATCGTAGGGTTGCAGTTTCGGTGTCGTACTGTCATAGTGTATTAAGGGTAGTGTCGAAGTCTCGAAATGTCAGTATCTTAGTGTGGTGTCAAGTATCGAAGTGTCATAATGTCGTAGTGTCGTAGAGCCGTAGGGTTGGCATATTGTCAGTGTCCTAGTATTTTATATATGATACTTTAAATTGAGTTACAACTGTGTAAAAAACGCGTCTTAAAAATGTTTAGGTACGATTTGTGGTCAAACGGTTGTATGTTTCAGAGAAAACGGGGGAAATGGCGGTGTAAGGGCAATCAGAACCAATTTTTGCACAGCACAAACGCCTGGCCTTGGCATTTTGGATAGACATTATACTGTTACTATTTGAATAAATTCTAGTATAGTGTTAAAGTCATTTAGTGTCTTAGTCTAGTAGTGTGATAATATTAAAGTGTTATACATTATGTCCTAGTGTCGTAGTATAGAAATGTCATATTGTCGTATAAACACGAATGATCTAACTGACTTTTATTTGTCGTATATTTAGTGTACTGAAGTATATTTTAGTGTCTTAGCCTTGAAGGGTCGTTGTGTCATACCATTGTAGTATCGAAGTGTATGTAAATATGTTAAAGTTTGACAATTTTGACTTTACAGGTGGTACTTTACACATGCAATTCAACCGGGGAGGTACCATCGCCACCGTCATGATCCTCCGTGAAGCAATTTATTGTGTTTCGGTTTGGAGAGGCGTGGTTGCCGGCTATACTCCTGTATATAGTCATCACGGGTAGTAACACATTTGTGGTCAACCTTGTGTCAATCGTACTTGGGGATGACTACTAATGTCCATGGGCGGCAGTGAGCACTTACCATCAGGTGGACTGCATGCTCGTTTGCTACATTTACACAATAAAAAAAATAGTATTAACCCTTCCCACTACTGCATGGCACGCTTTGTACAGACATTGAAATTGTAAAAGAATTATTTTTAGCTTTTCAGGGTACCGTACCCAACGTAACTAAACCTAAAAAGATGCCAACGGTACCCTATTACTTTTCAAAGAACGTGTATTATTATGTCCGCTATAACGACGCAGACTAAAAATACAAAACTAACACATACAAGATTCCGAAAACAATCAACGCTAACAGTTCGACGGGGAACGTACCACCACCACCCTTATAATCCTCCGTGAAGTATTTTTTTATAGCTAAACCTAGTGATAAAGCAGACGGGCTTAAGACGGGCGGTAAATAGTCACCGTCGCCTATGGACATTTGCAGCACTAGAGAGACCGCCAATGCAATGCAATGTTTTGTTTTGGAGAGGCTTGATTACCGACTATACTTACGAACAAGGTGAACACCTTAGTCGTTGGAGGTAGCAACGTGTCTGTGAGGAAATTCAGGTATAATTCCAGCGTACTTGGGGATGATTACTGCTCGTTTGGACGGCGACTGCATGCTCATTTGCTACCTTTATACGATAAATGAAATCTATAAGACACAAAACCGAGTACGATTTCGACTCACATCTGCCCGATATTTAGTTTCTATTTGTTTCGCCTGTCTTATGACAAGCTCTTATGAGCCTAGAGCGTTTAATTCGAGCATAATTCCTTTGATTGTACCTTGGACTTCGACCGTGCATTTGACGATAAACCCAAGTACGATTAAATCCTACTCGATTTGACCACAGTTGTGTTACTACCCCGGAGAAGGAAGAAGAGAAGAGTAGCAACCGTGACTCTTCATAACGAACACACAGAAATTGGTTCACAGAGAATTCACATGGTTCACAAATCAAAAATAAATTATTTTATGAATCAAATGCAGGGCGATCAATTTTGTTTAGTTAGCCTCACTTTCTTAGTCTTGTAGTTTATTTCGAATATTCTTTTATATATTTTTGTTTAAAATGTTTTTGGGATTATATTATTGGTCGAATTTACACATGTCCACAGCTCATATTTGTCGTTCGGAATCCTCTCCATGTTTTAATGTTTTTGGAACGAAGTTCTTTACCGCGCGTTGCGAAGGAGGCTAGACGGAAAAAATCTGACGAAAAGTTGTCACGACACTTTTTGGCCACGCGACGCGCGCGTCTGCTGTGTATGCGTACGTTGTTTTGTAGTGTTCGTGTGCATGTAGTTTTAGTTATTTTTAATATTTTAAAAAATAAACAATGGATTGTGGATTATCATTTAACTCCTAAATATTGCTAGTTTATTTAATTATACCTCTTATAATACTTATTTCTAAACGAAAGGAACTTCGTTCCAATCGGGTGTCCCACATGTGAAACCTCAGTCATTTCTTTTACTGTTGACTTTAAATTGTCGTTATGTACTACAATATAAAGGTATGTATATTAATTTATTCGTATTATATTAACACGTTTCAACCTGTCCACAGCTGTTCGGTGAACTGGCACGAGCAATCAATGAACACGCTCACGTACATCCTGTTCTTATTCGCGATGGGCCAGATCGTCCCACTCGCCATCATCACGTTCAGCTATGTCAACATCATCCGGACCATGAAAAGGGTAGGTTTTTACAATACTTTTTATAACTGTTATGGTATCTTAATACATACAAGATCGTTCATTCCCGCTAACCTTCAAAATACTGAAGCGCTTTTAATGTGCACGAAATAAGTTAGTCCACTCTTATCGCGGAAACTACTTTACCGATTTTAATTTGCATGAAATATTATTAGTCCGCCATTTTGAATGGTCCGGCATTTTAGATGTTAGAAGGATGTCATTTATTTAATTATGCTTTACATTGTCTTCCAAATCCGAAAAATTGAAATTCCGAAATCGGCGTGTTTGTATAAGGAGAGTTATGAAACCGTGCCATTTCGCACTCGATACTCTCTGCCTACCGCGTTAAGGATTTGGCGTAAAGATGTGTGTGTGATGTCTTCCAAAGCATGTATGCAAAATTTCAGCTCAATCGGATAAGTGCTTTAAATTCAGTTAGAACATTTCACCTGAACAAACAAAGTAACATTCCAGACAATGAAAGCACGACATAGATATTCTTAGAGTGGGACGTGTCATCGCAACCCACTATTGTCCCACTGTTGGGCACAGATCTTATCTTACAATGAGACAGATTTTGGATCGCTCTCCACCGGGTTGGCCAAAGGCAAGTTGGTAGATTTCACGCAGTCTTCAGACTACAATTTCTTTGGTGTTGTCTCTTAAGTCTTCACGATGTTTCCCTTCACCGAAAATCAAGTGATAATTTGAGCTCTTAATACGAGCTCCGAGTAAAAACATATTATTTATATGTTTTTACTCGGAGCTCGTATATATATACAATAAAATGTTATACACCTTCCAGAATTCCCAACGTCTCGGCCGGGTGAGCCGCGCTGAGGCCAGAGCCACCGCCATGGTGTTTATCATGATAATCTCCTTCACCGTCGCATGGACTCCTTACTCGATCTTCGCCTTGATGGAGCAGTTTGCTACGGAGGGCATTGTGAGTATAATTTTTTATATTATTACGAAAAAGTTATTTAATAATAATTAAAAATTCCATTCAAAACTCATCATCATGAATCTATACAGAAGCACGCTGTACCGTTTGTAAATGATCCAAGGATCACTGACCGACTTGAGTTCAGGCCTCCGAAGGGATATAGGGTCCCTTTGTGTATTCTATAGGCTTTCCAATGGTGAGTGCTCTAGTGAACTGTTCGATCTGATGCCTGCGTGACCTTTCCACCATCGCACCACTTGCCGAAGGATGAGGTTTCACCCAAAAGGCGCGAAAAGAACTCCCCTCCAAAGCCGGCGATGCATTAGCTGCAAATGTCCATAAACGATGGTAACTACTTTTCATCAGGTAGCCTAACTGCCTTATAGCTGGGTTTACATATAAAACATTATTGTTCATGACTGTCCCTGAGAACATTACCACTAGGTTCTGTTTGCAGTTTTTAACATCAACACGCAATATTGCACGTTTTGGTTATGTTTCGTATTGTATTTTCCTTTTGATGAGTTTAGTGGTCAATCCTATCAATGGATATTGTAATCAACTCCAAATATCAATGATTGTAACGCACTCACGTTAACCACATATATGTATATTACTACCATTGAAAACTAAAAATTTTACGTAGTAAGATTATTTGAGCACCCCGAACCAAAACTATATCGAAATTCATTCAGATTTGCACTGCACACTGCGTGTCAAACCAGTATATTGATCGGGGCACCACAAGGGTTGATGATAATCAGAACTTAACCAGTTTAAAGTTTCCAAAACACGAATTCTTGGTGCTATGATGGTGTATATAAATAGTAAACTATTCCTCAATCCACTTGAAAGTAAGCCAATGTCAAATGTAATAAATTTCTGTAATCGAAGGGTGATAAAAAAAACTTAATCTTAGTAGTGGCAGAATCTTCAGGTAGAAAATCATTTGTACATCGAGTTAATTAGAAATTTAAATGTTAGGTTCCAACCGAAAACTGTGTCAATCTTATCATCACCAAGCAGCTAGTGCTAGCTCTACACTTTAATAATGATAAAAATATTAAAGTGAAACTCCTAAAATTCGCGTATAAAATTTAAATGAATATTACAATTTATATTTACAGAATGAAATCTCTGTTTAGGTTTCACCAGGAGCGGGCGTGATTCCGGCTTTGGTCGCGAAGAGCTCTATCTGTTATGATCCTCTTATTTACGTGGGAATGAACACGCAGGTGAGTTTACCCTATTTTTTATTTACGTAAATAGTGAACAATAAAATTGTTCTCCCCCATTCCATATAATTCTGAGTCATAAATGAAAGAGTGAGTATTTCGTTGTCGACTTGCCGCTAGAAATAACAAAATAAAACCCATTAAACTTTAATAAATGTTATAAGTACATGACACACAAGTAAGTAACAGTGCTATTTACATATTTATAATTAGAATCGAAACAGAGCACAAAGTGAATTTTAATTATAATAGTAAAAATTAAAAAAACTGCTAACACCACGATACTAACATTAAGTAGCATCAGGATGCATGCACGGATTGCATGCAAACACCATATTGTACGGGCGCTATGCCTCAAGGACTTTTTAATTAAAAAAGGAGTAGGTAACTAAAATCTATCGCAAATCAGCATTGCAATCATTATTACTAATTAAATTCAATTATCCTTAACATACACTCAACTCAGATTATAACACAAATATTGTTCTATCACATTTACAAAAATGTAATTGAATTTTTTTTTATTAAAATTAAATGTTATTTCCAGTTTCGTCAATCCATCAAGCGCGTTTTTGGAATCCATGCTAAAGGCAGAAACTCACAGGCTGAAAAAGGATTTAATAATACTTTAATACTGTCAGCGAACAAATTTTCTACTTTCAACGAGGTAACTATCCGTAATTCATCAGATACGAACTTCTCTGGTACTCCTAAGAAACTAAGAGAAAGATGTAGCAGCGTTGAAGAACAGTCTGATACAAATACTGATAATAATAAACCACATAAAAATGAACTAAGCACGATACAAGAAAACAAAACAGTGTCAGATGCAGAGAGATCAGGTGAAACAGTTTACGATGAAGATAGTTCTAGTAACAAGAAACTGGAAGTGTTCGGAGACTCGTGCAAGGCCCGTGAAAACTCCCCAGTACTCACAATCGTAGATTCTGAACGCCTCCTTTTCACCCGAAACATGTCGAAACGGAACAGTGATGCGGCAAAAGATATTCTAATTAATGTTTATGGAAACCAAATATATGAAGGAGATACAAATGAAAGCAGCAGCCCCAAGCAAGACGCTCCAAATGCTCCAAGTAATTTTAAAGAACGTCATAGCTTCAAAGGACAAAAGACGATCACGCAAAGTTATTCTTTGGATTTGGGAAGTGTGGTACCTGAGAATAAAAGTAGAAAGTATTCTATAGAAACAAAGCTAGAAAATTTTATCCCACCCAAAAGCTTCTTTAAAGATTCTGTCGTGGGGAAACTATTTGATGCAGATTCTAAGAAAAAGCGAGATAGTTACAAGAGCTATCTCTGTAGAGTGGACACGAAGGACAGTCAGGACGAGGATTAGTCGTTTAGATCATCGGTGAATAAGACTGGTTTTTGTTAGTACAAGTCGCATTTATATTGCAGAGAAAAAGATTGATAAAATAAATGATAAAAGAAGGAGGAATAGTCTGTCTCTAAGACCGGTTAATATAATACTATGATTCTGTCCAGAGTTTCGTAAGGGTACTGCGGTGCTCTCTCCACCACGGAGATCATAGGATACGGTAAAGGAACATTTTCAAGGATCTGTGATAAATATAAAAGTGCCAACATTGAAAATATATTTTTGGAGTGTTGAAAACGAATTATTAGAATAAGTTATAATTGGAAAAATATTAACTACGCATCTCAGTTCTTCAGTCAACTTTTAGTTTACTTTGTTGGTTCCCAACCTGTATACATTTGAATTGACGAATTTCGGAACAATAGGTTGAGAACAATTGATCTAGTCAATAATTATTTCATTATTAGATAGGTAGCCAA
This sequence comes from Polygonus leo, assembly GCA_018250455.1. Lineage (NCBI taxonomy): Eukaryota > Metazoa > Arthropoda > Insecta > Lepidoptera > Hesperiidae > Polygonus > Polygonus leo. The sequence goes on along the minus strand of DWNR01003140.1, from coordinate 3,991 downwards.
AAAGTACGTATTATGTAAATCAAGATAATATTATAGAAGCGGAATTTTACGAATTTTAATAAGAATTATTATCATTTACTTACTTGTTTTTCTGATTTTTATATTCGTCACAAATGATAATTTATATTGTGAAATACAAATTGTACACGATTTTACAAATTTCCATAATTTAAATTATGTATATTCAAACTGAATAGATTGTTTCTTTTAAAACATTTTTATTTTTAATTTTCTTTAGTTGTTATATTTACAATATGTACGCCATGGAAGCGCTATATTTCAAAGTAATTATTTTTCTTAATTACACATTACGAGTATAGCTTCCGTAGCTTCAGAATATCTCAGGTATCCGATATAAATTATAAAAAATATGGACCAATTTTTTTTGTTAGTGCTCGTAGATCAGAAAAATCTCAATTTGTGTAAAATCTATTTGGTCCATCGACCACGCAATCAATCGTCATGGATTGATTATGCACTTCAAAATATTATATTTATCGGTATAACAATAATTGACATAATAGTTCTATAAAGATTGCAATATAAAATCTTTGCGACAACCTAAGCTCATTGTTCGGTCTCAATAAACCAATTTATCTGATTATCTAGTTTTTTAATCATTCCATGAAAAACTAAAAGTTGAACAACGAATGATTTTTATTAAACACATTTTAAAAGACAATAATATAAAAAAGGTTTTCTTGAATGTATACATACACACCTTTACTTTACATACTTGATATGTAGCTGATAAATATATTTTAATATTACTGCAATAAAATAATCAAATCATTTCAATATCACTACCAATACTATACTAAGACGAACGAGTACAAGTGCATGAAATACCGGGAAAACTCCAAATTAAACAAAAATGACTGAAAAAATGAACATTGGAGGATATGAACCCTTTTTTATGTCCTTCATATGAAGGAAATGGTATGACCTACCCCTAATAGCTACGGACTAAAACTTACTATATTCCCCTCTGCCCTTTTAGGCAGAACTATGGCTGAATTTGAAAAAAATACATTTCCGAAAAATCATTGACTCTGAATTATTTATTAAGTAAATAAAAGGTTTACACAATTATTTAACACTTAATAAAGTTCAAGTCTAATTCTTAAATGTAATGAAAATAAATATAATTGTAATACCTATACATTTAGCACTGAAAATATAATGGTATAAAAATGAAATAAAAAATATTTGTATATTTTGCTATAGTTAATAAAATTAAATTTTTCATAACAAACTCTAAAATACATAAGTTTATACATTTTAATACAAAATGTCAATTAAATGAAAAAAATATGCTAGATTTGTTAACGCTAAACATTTATATGTGTTGAATGTTTTAATATTAAGAATAGTTTACGTAAAAATAAATGTAAAATACATGTCACAATAAATACTTAGGAAAATTGTTTTAAAATATATACATATTAGCCGTAAGAATATTATTCCAATTTATATGAAAACTATTAAAAAGTTTTATAACTTCAATAAATAGGTCATATGTATTTTACTATCCTTTAAAATAATATGTAGGTAATACATAATACTACATGGCTAACCATTATTTACTTTCAATGCTATAAACAGCAATGTTTTACGAATTAGATATTCGTAAAAGATTGTTATTTCAGGCAACGAATGTTTATTTTATACTGACATAAAATAATAATAACAAATACAATATAACATCACATAATTAATTTTATGCGTCTTAATTATTTATTGTATAATTAATTACTTTTGAACTTTTGAGAAAGTGGTAAGCCAGTGGTAACCACGATATTGTTAACAAATGTTTTACTAGTCATGTTCCATGTTAACTTTTTATTGAATTCAATTTATAAGTGGTAGGAATAAAATTTTAAAAATTTAAGTAATTAAAAATTTTAGCGCGTCAATGCCTCTTCCGTGCAAGAAAAAACATATAATATGCAATAATATTACAAAATTAAGTAGGTTTTGTTTCAAAATCGGTTTATCAAAAAAAGGGTAAAAGAAAGTGTTCTTAGTTATTGGCGCCCAACGTGGGGCCAAGAGCTTTTAATGTTTCTTTTCTTTTTCTTACGATATTAACTATAAGAGTGATATGATAGTCTTAAATGATTATACTGTATTACTTTCTAAATGAAATAATAACCCATGTATTCTTTGAATTTAAATTTGAAAAGTACTTTACCATTAGTGTCTAAATTTGTTCTGTCTGAAAGACATCTCAAAAATCTTGATTGTTGCAAGGAAGAAAAATTGCCACGCTATAAAACGTAATTTTAATTGTCTTTTTAAATATTATAATGTTTTAGATGTTGTTGTTTACTTAATCAAAATGTTTTTCTATTGTAAGTATTTTATATTTGAAACTTTAATCAAATATTTGATTAATTGAAAATGTTAGACATAAAGTGAGAAAAATTAGATGAATAGTATAAGTTTAGTGTAGACTAAACTGTTTTAAATATAGGTATCTAGGAAAATTTGCTCAGAAACGATAAATGCGTAGATAAAAAAATTAAATTGCTTGTAAGCAAACAAAATAGTAAGTGTACTAACTTAATAATAAATAAAATAAACTTTTTATAAATGTACAGAATATGTTTAAATAAGAATGTTCGTAATTTTAATTTCAGAAGTCAATGTATTTAGATATTTGAATAAAATCTTTTTTGCTTCTTTAATGTTTAATTCAATAAAAATGACCTGCAAATCTGTTGTGTTTTATTTTCATGCACTTTAATTATATCATAAAGTTGAAGATGAACTATTTACCAATTTGCAATACATACATACATACAAACATACTTCTTGCCACTCTTTATTACGCATACTCCAAAAAATAACATCTTGTAATATAAATATAAGTACAAAACACTGTATAAAAATAACACCACTGACAATTTAACTACTTACTACGAGTACAAAAAACTTTACAGAAACTTCAAGGACCTTTCGCAGATAAATCATTACAAAACAGGGTGAAAGCCTAAATTTTTCATACTCATTAAAATAGTAACTGTACACCTCCCTTGAGACGCGGGCTTAATGAGATTTAAAACTTGCTTCGTATTACAATTATTCTAATTAGTATGAAATTCTCAGCAACGGTTTTAATTGAGGTAAAATAATTAATGAATGACTCGAGTACCGTAACCATTAATGTTGATACAACTTTTCTAAGCAAGATCTGTTTCATGTACCGATGTTGTGGAGATAACTTTTAGAAGTATGCCAGGTGGTAAAACTCGTGAAATCAACAACCAACGCATATATATTTCATAATATACGAGTAGAACTTGATTCATTTACCTTCATGTTTTTGATGAGATACAGTAGGTATAGAAAATGTGTTTCATGCGGAAAAGCATGGTTGCCGGTCACACCTACGAGTAAGAAAGATGACAAAATTTCTTTTCTTAGGAGTAGAAACGAACTTTTAAGCAGTCTTGAATAGGACTAACATATAATAAAGACCTGACAGATACATATTAGTAAATAGAGGTAATGATATTCAGAATTATATTACCCAAGTAGTAATACCCAATTCAACAACACTGACAATCACTTTGTAAAGTGCCCTCCGTGCCTTGTCACAAATTGGCAACAGTGGCCTTCCCATAAGATACTTTAATTAAATACTAATAAGGAGGCTAGACGGAAAAACGAAACATGCGCAGCGTGCTCGTTTCTCTGTCTGTCTGTCTCTCTCTCTCTCTCTCTTATAGAAAGCAAGCTAATTATTTTCGTTTTATTTTATAACTTAAAATAAATAAAAAAATATTACAATTCCTTCACTAATTAATCGAAAAGAAATTTGTTCCATCTGGGTGTCCCTTGACATCTCTCATTATTTTTAAATATGATTTTAAACTAATTTCATCGCGGAATTTACACATTTTTAATTTTATTATGTAAGGGGTACTCACGATAAGCGGTTTTTTGAATGCCGTTATTTCGACCCAGTTGCATGGATCTCGCAGTG
>DWNR01003139.1:0-12122 GCA_018250455.1 Polygonus leo | reverse complement strand
TGGTTAAAATCGGTAAAACCGTTTCGGAGGAGTACGAAGACAAACATTGTGACACGAGAATTTTATATATTAGATTTGCAGCTATGTAAAGTGCGTTCAAATCGACGCGGTGAAGAAATTCGGTGAATTACACGCGGGTACCAGATGTCACATGACATGACGGGGTCAGTTAAGCGGAAGACTGTTCGTGGTGCTATCTACGAGCACCGACATATGATACCCCATGTTTATTCCGACCGAACGTACAAATCTTGCAACACGATACTTAAACAGTCTGCGGTGACAGTGACCGAACACAAAAAAAGGCAACAAAGAACGTTTAAGAATAGAATTTAATTACAATGATAAGAAACTAGACTGTACTAAGTTTAGTTGTCACTAGGTGAGCTCATACAAGGTGATTTGTATTCTATTTTTGAGAAAGCACAACTTAAAGGCTTTAACAAAATAAAATATATTTATTTCATTACTAATTACATTGTCGGTAAACAAGTGAATTTATACCTTATGAAATTATTCGTTTCATGAATAAAACCGTTCCCGATCATTTCTCTTTTCAGTTTTTGTGTTAAATTTGTTATTAATATACAAATAGGAACAAAAAATAAACACGAATTAAAGAAAATAAATATTTGTTAATTACTTTCAAAACGTATATTTAACAAAATACCCTTAATAAAGCATAAAGAACTTACCTCCAATAGCGACAGGTCTGTGCGGCTCGCAGCAGATCTTTGGGCTGCAGGTACCCCAGCACGGTGAGAGCCAGCTCTTTGGGCAGAAGCGAGATGAAGTCACGCTGGAACAGGGGCTCGATCGACTTCATCATGTGTCTAACGTGGCTCGCAGCGCAACGATTAATCAACGCATCTATTGCCTGAATCTTCTCCCCGTTGGACCATGATTGAAATCTGCAACAAATTTATACCAGTCCATTGCGTGACATAAATTGTTTTTGATTACAGATCGACTCTTCAAATTGGTTTAAGTGGACGCCGAGCCTGCAAATAGGCTATGCAGCGATCGGATACGCAGTTTTTTATTAGTTATTGGAGCATGGACGTGTCACACGTATCATATCTAACGGAGTTGCTCTCGGTCTAGACGCGTCAGCGTACAAAGGATCAGCCGAACCTTAACGTCCCTGACGATATTCAAATTGGGCGCGCAGTGTCGCTCCTGCATTCAAACCGATGAACTCAGATAACAAATACGGCGCCTGTATATCATTTTAAGCGTACAGATTATATTCTAACCCGTGAATATGTCACTAGGTTTGACGACTTCATAATTGACTGTGGTAGGTAGCTTCGCCGAAGCTTCTACTTAGGGATGGATTTTAAAATACTTCGTAGTTATCTGAATACTTAAAAAGGAGGCTCAACGGTAAGTACGATTGTAATAAAACGTGTCAAACGTTTTTATAATACAAAATTGAGGAAAAGACACACTGGCATATATGAGACAGATCTGTATAAACGGTGATATATTTTTTTTGTTTACCAATAAGCAACAACTATTGCGTTTGTATTCAACGGCTATATAAAATTGGGATCGAGTAACTTAAGCGTTGCGATTATGAAATGTTTTCTTGAGACAAGTTTACAAAAACCGGAGTCTCATTACGTAACTTGGACCTTTTTGTCTCGGTTTCAAATTTGGATATGCAACAAAATTGCAATAATAAAAAATACCACATTTTTAAATGTCTCAAACAAATGAGTTAAAAAATAAGTGTCTTTATAAGTTATGTAAGTTTTTAGGTATTTACGAAAAACATATTAAATCGATGAGAAAAAATTCTGCCATAGACATAAAAGCGCTATAGTGCCATACCAACGGATTCCATAAAAAAGCTTCATAAATCTTTGATTTTTTTCTAATGTGGGGTGAGTAGAATAAAAGGAGATAATAGATAGTTTGTAAGAAAGAGGCAAACATTCTTAGCGAGGGATCCTATTGTCGCCGTAACAACGCTTTCTCATACATTGTATACATTTACAACTGAGCCATTTTGTGCGACTTTATTGTTGTTGACACAAAATGAAACTCGTTCTATATATTGTTAGTGTGAACTTCGGTCCTTCAATTCTAGAGCTGTGACAATGGGTCGTGCGTTAGACTGAAACTATTCTTCAATATGCTACGATGCTTGGCATCGCAATTATGCTGTTAAGCGAGTCACCAGTGTCATTTGCGATGCATATCGTCCGCACAATTAGCACGTCGTAGTGCATTGTGCATCGTTGATGGGCTTACATTAGATGCGCAATGCTGCTTTTGACAGGAAAATGATACAGTAATTTGAGGCATTCCGTAATCAAGTTGTTATTTGAGTATGTCCATCTGCTCGGCTCCGTGCAGGAATCGTTGCTATGAAATTAATACGTAACGTTCTTATTGTAGTAGGTGCGATCGTTTAAAGTGATATACAAGCTTGTGTTAAATCAACTTTATTGAAACTACTACTAAGTACTACTACTACACAAATAACTTTCTTGTTAAAGCATATAGTGTGCCGGCGGGTAAGCCAGCGCTTGTTAACCTGGCGTGCGCGGACCCCTGGTCGTCCGTGAGACGTTAAGGGGTCCGTAATTATACCTAGAAAAATGAAAAATTATTTCACTACTTATATACATATATACACACTAAATAAGATCTAATAATAATTACTTATTAATTAGACATTATTCTAAAGAAAACTTTTCTAACTCCAAATTCGGTGGTTAAATTAGGTTTCCATCATGCTACTAATTTCCTCAGAATGATAGTGGTTACAAAACATGCTGGTAAAACGAGGCGTGGAAGATTTTACGCATATTTTCAGATCATTCCACATATATGTTGAGGCGCGTAGGTTTCCTCAACTTTTTTTGTTACCGTTAAAGTTTTATTGCTTTAGGAGTTAGAGGCCTAAACGCAGCCATGCGAGATAAAATGGATTTCTCAACGAAACACTGAATTAATATGGAAGTTTTGCCATTTTTCCTAATGTAACCACCAGAAATGTTTTGCATAATTGTGACGAAGGTTTTAATTCAAACAACTTGTCCCCATGATTCGGTGGTATCTCAAATAGGAAAACGGTAATTATATATCCGAAATTACGACAAACATCAAAATAACTTGTGTAATCTTTCTAAACTAGCCATGCTCCAATCCTCTACGATAAAATATACTTTACGTCAGAGGCAGCTATACTAATATCCAAATTGATAAAATTGATGTTTGTCTCTTGTTTTTCTGTCAGCAAAACGCTGACATTATAAACACTTTTAACTAATAAACTGCAATTAAAGCTGCGCCCTTGTGTAAAGGCTCAATACTACACTATAATATTCATAAAATTCCAATTATTAACGGCTGTTATGGTCATGGGCGATCCGACCAAGAGTTTACAAATTCACGTGTACGCACGCATGCACATGCTCCCTCACTTCACTACTCCTTTGAAATTATCGAAAATGTCACTACACAATCGGATCGACAAAGATAAAGAATATTTAGAATATTAAATAATACTCATTAAAACAATTCGCAACGTACCTATTCAACCACTGGCGCAGTTCTGGCGAGCCTGGCGCGTTGTTGTTGGCCTGTCCCGCGTGTGGGTTGGACCACAGGTCGTTGATGACCAGCGAGCCGTCCGGCCGGAACTTCTTGGCGGACTGCGGCGGCGGGGGCTCGTAACGCCTCTTCCTCTGTAAACGTTTATGCACTGATAGACTGAGGCTAGTGAACCTATTGATGTACCAGTTACATCAGCCGGTGGTCACTAATAGCACTTCAAGTCAAGATGCCCATATCGATAACGCATCATAAAATAAACACAAAAATATATGTTTTTTTGGGTTTTACTTTCATTATATTATACGTGCGTAATACAACATTTATTTTACTGTCACGTTGGGCGCTCCAGGAAAACTAAAATTTAGTGAAAGGTTATCCCTCATTAAAAGTTTAAGAACCAGTTTAGATGGAAAAAGATTGAGATTAGTGAACCTATAACTATATTCGCTACATTTCTCCAGATTACGTTTCTCTAGGCACTGACATACTACGGAACTTATTTAGGCATGGCGGTCATGCACACTGCGCTCTTTTGCAAACAGTAATAATTGTAAGGCAATGACATGAACCCCTGGGCCCTAAAATATGGTAGGTACCCTTGATTTTGGAAAAGTTCAAGAAGAAACTCAAATACAAATCAAAATAGCATTGTTATAAAGATAAATATTTATACATAAATAAATAACTACTTTGATTTCTAACAAAGATGCAATTTACTATTTATAGATTTATCGATAACAATATTACGGCCTGCCGGTGTCCTGGATACCGCTCTATATTAAAGCAAATTGTAATTAAATCATCGGGCAATATGGTGCGGATTGGATGTGAAAGGATCAGTTAACGAGTTTCGATTAAATAAAAAAGTACTATGTAATATCTGGGACAAAAATTATATATTATTCATATGTATAATATATAATATGTAAATGAATATTAATATCACGAAACATACAATATTGTTATGACAGTTGTTGGCAAGGTCGTTTCAATTTTATAGAATAAAATTAATTTCATCGATAAACTATAGATACATTGGAATTTAATATTTTTTAATCTACAAATTCTATTTTAAAACTTATGATTCTGTTAGAAAATCTGTTAACAAAATGTTATAATTATTACGCACTATCGAATATAGAATTTAATAATCGTTAATTACAAAATTCTTTATAGATTCCATTATATGTAGATTATAAGGAGAAAAATGTACAAAATCGCAAATGGAAAACACACAATGCTTACCCAGAGTCGTTCATCGGGTTCAGGCTCATCCTCTTCATCATCGTCCTGGAACAAAAAAATATTTTTAAGCATACTTCTATAAAGATCGGGATCCATTAGCCTACGTGAGTAAAAATTCAATATATGAGACGAATTTGGGAACAAATATTTTTATTTTGTTATTAATTATATCACCAGATGCCACAAAAGCGCATCGATAGAGTTTACAATACCGAATCAATTATTAATATATTGGCTATCCACCGCGCATTGTACTTTGTTCACGCAACGTGATACCAATGGAGGAGCCATCTTCGGTATCAATATTTTATACGCACGTGTTTAACGTCACAGGAAAAGTTATGCAACGGTACGCTTGGGGAGACAATTGTAATCAGCTAAACGTACTGCTTGAAGTAAAAACTTATAAGTGATTAATTGGAATGTATATATATATATATATATATATATTTAGCCTGTAACGAATAATTTGGTACACTAACACACGAATGGATCGTTAATCCTAACAAACAGAGAACTATAGTATACGTATAGAGAGTAATTACAAATAAAACTTACAAATGCGTAATTTAAGGGAATATCTGTTCGAACGTGTGTAAAACTAAACATTGCGAACAATACCCTGAGATAAGACTAAGTAATTATCTGTGCAAATTATACACAGCAAGGCGAAGCAATCTTCTTTCCCGCGTAAGATAACGAATTCAGATGTCCCTGCAGATACTCAGCGAAGTACTGACAACCGCCAAATTTAGAGGCCTATGAACCTATTGCGAGTAACAATGACATTGTCAAAATTTTAATTTAATAAAATATGCATGTATTCTAATCGTTATTTATTATTTTTATTCTTGTAGTTGTAATTTTTGACGCAATACAATAGTTAGGCGTCCTATTTTTTATAGAAAAACAAGGTAAAATACAGAACATTATTCGTTGAATATTTCTAAGACTGACTTGAGGAAATTATATTGTTATTTAATGTTTATTTGATGAGATTAGAGAATTAAAAAAAGAAAAAAAATAGTACCTAACCGTACCATGTACCACGTGCGACACAATTTTAATGTTGAAGGTTATCTATGAAGCCGAAATGTCAATATTTTTTATTTAAAACACAGCATCGATAACTAACCGATAACATTAATTTGTAAAATGATATAGTGCAGCTGTATATACATAATATATAGATATTGTTATATTAGACTATACTTTATTAAATTGAAGTAGCCAACTAGTCCACTCGATTGTGACAAACTTTGCAAAGACTGTGCAAAGGGACTGTTGTTTTTAGTATTAGATACCTACTTATTCCTAGTAGTTAGTTAATATTTACCAGTCATAAAATATGTAATATATGGAAGTATTAAGACAATTATTAAGAGTTAGTATTATTATTTAGTAGCGTTTTACTAATTGTACATGAAGTTTTATTAATATTGTTATCCTTGTTCGACCATCTGTCTTGTATAATTATATCAATGTATGTATAGTGTTTGTTAGGTTTTGAACCAACAAAACATTTTTGAACATAAGTGTTGTCGCGATAAAATGATAAAATATGAAGTAGAAAACAAAGTCGTAGTTGTAACTAGTCTAACGTTATATAAACTGCTAGCGGGATCGACAATAACTTGCGTAAGTAGGCTAGAGTACGCTATTTAAACAATTTATTAATATAATGTGCCTGCTCCCTCGTGCTAGCTAACTATGCCTACAGTGCATAGATATGATACGCAGCGGATAACAGCGATCATATTTCTGTAATAAAAATGTTGTAAAGTTTAGCAAAACTGCACCTGAAATATGAGTAAATTTATAAAGCCGACGTAGCTCCCCGGCTAGTAATGTCAGCATACCATGAAGTAGAAAACTTATTTTTCGAAACTTGTACACTTAAATACACTTCTACACTTAAATATGTACAAGAAATGCGCTGACTGGGGATTTATTTTTGCCTGTCCGGATATTCTGGTTCAACGTGGGTGAAACGAATTTAAACCGAATCTGTACAAACGGCATAATCTTAAACCAAATGTTCCTAAATGAAACAATCGGTGCGACCTATTGTACTAAACATAGAATGTAACAGAAAAAAACAAAAAAATAAGTTCATAGAAATATAATCCTCTTACCTCATGGGAGGACAAGCAAGTACACCACGACTCTTCGTTCACGTCGTCGTCGGAGTCATCATCCCCGTCGCAATACCGATAGCTCTATAAAATTAACATACAGGTTACCTTTACGTTTAAAGTATGGTAAAATACTAAAAAATATCTGGGAACTGGTACATTTTCAAAGAATTTTTTACATTTTCATCAAGTGATGGGAAACAAAATTTGAATATATCGAGGTTGGTGTCGTTACGCCCTGGCGTGGCGCAGCAATCATTATGCCGTTTTGGGCACGCGTAGGAGGTCTCGGGTTCAGACAGAAAATTTAAATGATTTCAATTGATGAGAGTAGAAAGTGTTATTAAGTGTTACTTTTGTCCTCTAGATAAAAAAACCATAATAATAATATTTTATCAAATAATATCTTACCGATGACTTGGAGCTCCCAGGTTCATTGCGTCTGCCACTGCGGTCTAGACCGAGTAGTTTGTCTGCGTTCGACGTAGACGGCACGCTGTCTGAGCTGCTGCTCCCAATACTCGAAGCGTTAGAGCTGGTCCTCGACTGGCCACTAGTACCATCCATATCCGTGTCATTATCACAACAGTTCTCCATCAAGTCTGCCTTGTAAAGCTTCCCTTTAGGAAAGTTCTTCTTCTCTTGCACCCCGCTATTCAGCAACTTCTGCATAAAATCTTCCTTCCCAGGTTCCTCCCTCTGGTATGTGGGCATGCGTGAATGGATCATGTTCTTTATTGTGACATTGCTCCCCTCAAAATCATTGCTCTTACTGCACCCAGGCAGACTCAAGTCATTCCCAATAATGTGTGACAAAGTAGATATTGTCTCGGAACTGGAAGCCAAGCTAGAATTCGCACTGGAGAGACTAGCCGAATAATGTGGGTTGGAAGGTATTTCATCATCTACTATCATGCCGGAACAATGTTTTAGCATTTGATTTTCTTCTTCAAAGTCTTCTCGTTCCAGGTCATCTATTTGATGCCGAGCATGGCAATGTCCATTTGACTTGTCTACCATTATAGTGTCCCTATCAGTCTTATTCTCTGCATTATTATCGAACAAGAGCCTGCTCCTTTCAAACATATCACAATTGGAATGAGAACATGATGGTTCCATTATTAATGTGTTCTGAAAATTTATCTAGAGATCAAAAGAAAAAATTTTGTTTTAGAGTATTCATTTTATTATACATAGTACTTAGTTAAGGAATAAAATTGAACTAAGTATAATATTAACATTAGTAAATAGTAAAATGGCAGACAAACTTACATTTGAATTCCAATTGTATTTCTGCATGGGCAGAGTGCCTGAAAAAAAAGAGTATTTCAGTAAATTATTATGTTCCTTCTTTTTCCATATTTCTTTTAATTTTTGTTTAATACAAGACAAATAGTGAACAATAATTATTAATTAGCAATCCATAAGTATACAAATTGCATACTAATATACAAATGTTTTCATTACAGCTGTTTTACCTAAATGAGGAAGGAAAATATATATCAGGTAAATTTTACTTAAGAAAAACACTACTAGTACAATATTACACTACACAAAATGTAAGTAATCCTAAGTTTCTATGAATGCACAAATTCTTAAATGTCCATTGAAAGAGAAATCATAGCAAATTACACTAAATACAACGAAGCCAACTCATTGAGTTGTAAATGCTGCTGTCTCCGCTGCACAAAGTATCTTGATGTTGAGGACAGGAAGTTATTTTCTATAATACATTGTAAGTGGTGTCGATTGGATTATAATTTGCCTCAAGAGGGACACACTCAGTCAAAATCATTCCAAGGAAATTACATATTGGGAGCAGGTTTTTGTAATAAATTGTTTAGCAGGAAATAATAAATTAATCACTCAGATGAAGTTGTTGAAGTTATTAGAAATTTGGGCGTGAAAACCACATAATCAATTTAATGAAATATTATTCCTCATAGGGAGATAAGAGGAGAGTTACGTTTGTTTGAATGAACTACTCCCTAAAACAGTCAGATTGGTCCTTTGAATTTCACAGCTTGATATATAGCCTATAATCATTTCAGTGAAATAAAATTCTAAAGTATCACACGACGATGCACATGGGAAGTATTGACAGAGAGAATTCACTAAGTTTTCTGTGAACAATCTTCTTTCTTGTGTATTTTTTGTGAAAACAAAAGTAGATTTTAAATGCAACCAACTTTATAAGAAAGTTACGATAACTGTGCTGACGTGGAGCAACTTTGATATTATTTTCATTGCATATGGTGCACCTTTTGGATTATATATTTAGTCTACATCTTGGATAAATTTAAAGAAAACCATATCAACTAGTAATAGTAGGTATAAACATACTAGATATCAGATTTTATCATTGAAATTAATAAAATTTTAAAATTATGAATTGAAAGTAAAGATCTCATGCTTGTCATTTTGTTAAATTATTTTTTTATCTTTTGGTAATAGAAATAATTTCAATCCTATAAATATCTTTTATTTTTATATAACTAGAAAAGAATGTAGTGGTCATTATAACAAGGAAACAGTTGAAAGAGGAAATTATGGTTTATTATATTTAATATGCTACAGTTACATGATAATACACTGAAAGTAAGTTCACTACTATTCACATTTTGCAGGGTAAATCATTAAAAAAAGGCATATTTAGTATGCTACATTCTATAGTTGTAGGTTATTCTATATTCCCTGCCTTTGTGTATAACTATGTGAATTAAAACTACTACCTATTCATAATGTTTGCAAACTTGTTATTTGTAAACAGTGATAATTAACCAAATAAAACTTGTTGATTACTACAATAGTGTAAACAATACACAATTTAACAAACATTGCAATTGTTAAACAATGGAACACTCCTAAATATGAAACATCTAATGAAAATGAATCTCACTCAGATATCTTAAAATGCACACATGTTAATTAAGGTTTGTTCTCATGCATATGAGCATACCACAACAATATAATTAAACAACTTTAGAAGAAACACAAACAGAGCACACCAAAACTGCCATGTGCAACATCGAAAAATCAATAAGTATGCTTCATGATGAAAGAGAGCTAAAATACGACAGTATCACAGCACTAAATACAAACACCAAATGCATAATTGGATAATAATGACCACTCCAAGGCCGTGCCAGCACAGGCTGTCTGCTTTGCCACTGTCACCATCAAGGCCAAAACTAAATCATATGTTTCACTTCTTGCTACAAACACTTGTGAGTCTCGCGATGTAGATGTGAGTTCACGCTACGACCGACACCGAACACTTGCACACCACACGACCGCCTCCGATTCGTCACGTATCCGTGCCTGCATACAGGAAACGGCGAGCCATGTGTAGGAAAATTAAAAAAACGACATCGGCATAAAGGACATAGAGCGTGAGAATATTTTTTCACAAGGCGCAGGATTCACATGCATCCGTGCGCACAAAAAAAACTACGGACGATAATTATCCACGATTCGTTGCTGAATTGATCGCCCCTCGCAATAAAAACCACACGGCCCAGACGATGACCTATATACACTAGGAATATCTAGATGCGCAGAACTTGGAGCGAAACGAATAGCTCTATCTGGGATTTTGAAAGGATAAGGTGTGAAAACATAAAAAGTGGAATGGGAAACTAATTACGTATCCCACGTCCGCTCCAAAACATTTGTCACAGACTCACCTGAATCGTGTCTAGAATGCTGACGATGTCATCAGTTTTATTCTATATTGTTTGTTACAAAAACATGTTACTTATTGTTAAAGGGAAATAAGTCTATCTATTTCACGATAAACACCATGGTCGGCCATCGGCCATCGTCAATATAGAGAATTTCGTCTCGATTGTAGTGTGAGTATTATCTATGATAGAAGACGATGTTGTGTAGTCTATTGATAGAGAGACGTGCATGACATTGCCACGCTTAAAATTTAAAATAAGTTGTTTTGATCAATATATTTTTGCTGTTTATATTACTTTTTAGTTTATATAGATTTCTTACTAGAGAGAGCTGGTAACTGTAGTCATTTTAATTTTATTTTCAAATTAATTGTGAACCATAGAATTCGCACTTTTACGATGTCTATGGGCACATGATTTACAAAGTCTGTTTTATGTTTTAACCTTTATAATATGTTTTTATCGAACAAACGGGCAACTTCATATGCTACGGCTTCAACTGTGGAGGTTTAGGGGATATAGCATTTCCATAATGAAATCAAGATGGCGGTTCATGTAATATTTTTTATGACTTCAGAGCTTGTACAAAATGAAAGTATTTTTAAGAATGGTCACATTATGTATAATTCTTGTACCTACTTATTCGATTATTTTTATTATACAAAAATAAAAGATTAAATTTAAATAGAATTTACCTACATACCATCTTTCTCAAATATAATGTTATAATAAGTTTTGACAGATGTCGTCGCAATTATACTAGTGATGTAAGTAATCAAATCGATTATAACATCGATTTTAAACTTATAAAATTAATAATCATTTAAGTTTTCGATTTAATTGCTCAATCACAGTCAATTTCAAAGATGATGCAAAGGTGTCCAATCATCACTTTCGGATATTACCACATTCCCTAGTAATCGTATTAGTTCTTATTTAATTATTATATCTTATCTTTAGTTCATAATATTGAATAGGTTCTATATATATTTGGTGTACAGACATATAGATACAGTTATTAAATGTCACCATAGTATTGCACTTTTTATTAGTACGTTAATTGATCATTTCAAATTCCAAATTATTTTAATATTTACATAAAATTCCTTTAAATACTCACATAAAATCAGTTTAATAGGATTATTTATGCTAAAAAAAATCTATACTTTTATGTTGAGAATATCAGCATTTAAGTCGAGTCGCGTCACTATAATAGTTGGACGTATGTTCTTCGATATTTATTTCTCACTGGAGATAGTAGACTCCCTTGAAAAATCCCAAAAACAGGGATCCCATGAGGCCCGAATCGGTAACGATAAACGCGGTCACAGCCCAACATTTAGGGTGGGTTGTTTCAACTTATCTTTACAGACGTGTAAACGTTAAAAATGGCGCTTACTATCGTCAAAGTTTAAAAAGCGTTGTTTCACACAATGTCACTCTTAACATACGTCAAAAAGTTACGATTACAGTAACCAATGCTTGACCC
>DWNR01003138.1:0-12123 GCA_018250455.1 Polygonus leo | reverse complement strand
GATACTCTCTGCCTACCTCGTTAGGGATTTGGCGTGAAGATATGTATGTATGTATGTATGCAAACGAGCATGCCTTTATGGTAAGTGGCAACTAATTGCCTTTAAAGGAACTTCAAAAGATGATTGAAATCCTACTTAGATTCAACCACAGGTGCATTACTACATCTGAAGATTCGCCTGTAAGTATGGCCAGCAACCAAATCGCTTCAACCAAAATGCAAGAATTGCTTAATGGACGATTAAGAATATGATTGTACATATATTTCCATGGAAACTCGATAATTAACTTTTCAACCTATACAAATCACATATTATAATTAATTTATTATCTATTCACCTTCCCCCATAGCTAGTTCAATGAAGTTATCTTCAAGTTCATTTTCAGGGTCATCAAAGTCAAAATCTTCATCCAGAGCTGCTACTACTTCTGGATCCAAATTCAAACATAAACCTGTAAATAAATTAATAAACATAAATAAAATGAATATATATATATAACCACGAGTCTCCAAACAGAAACCCAAGACTTGCTTCACAGAGAATACTAGGAGAGGTAACACTGCCACCTTCCATGCTGTTACCTTCCCAGTCGAATTGCAAATGTTTTGGTTGGATTTTTTTTATCCTATAATGGTAGCAAACGAGCATGCAGTCCAACTGATGGAAAGTGGACACTGCCGCCCATGGACATTAGTAATCATCCCCAAACACAAATCTGTGCAACACAATCATACCTAAGTTTGATCTCAGATGCATTGCTACCCCTGAGGATTCAGATGTTCGCCTTAGGTATGTGTATAAGTATAGCCGGCAACCATGCCTCTCCAAACCGAAATGCAAGAATTGCTTCATGGAGGATTGTGAGGGTGGCGGTGGTATTCCCGGGTCAATGGTCCCTTCTCTAAGCAGTACAAAGTTAAACCAAAACCTACCATCTCATAAAGCTATTTTAACGTACCTTGTGATGCAGCCTTGTTAAGCAAACCAACATCTTCTTCAACTTCTGAAGCAAATACAGAACTTGGCAAATTTAATGTGTCTATCAAGTCTGTGTCACTGTTTGTTACTGCCGAGCTTTCTGGTTTCTCTTTCCTTTTGTGTACTGTTTTCTGTAATGTTAAGAAAACAAAAATTTAATGTAATTAAGTATAATGTTTTTAAAATTGCTATTTTTACAACAATCTCCAAAATATCTATAGGCTCATTCAGTAACAGTCTAGTGGTAAAAATACAACAATGTCTTTGTCGTTGTGCGGTCCACCAATTCATACTAGTTCAGCACAATGGTAGTATAAATAAATACTAGCAAGGCGACCAAGCTTTACTCGGATATTTTTAATAATTATTAAATATTTTTATTTCAAGTAGATTCTTTTTTGAATTTCAGAAGCTACTACTGCTTCGAATATTTCTTACCGGCTGCATGACCATAGTAACTTCTCTTGTATCCTTAAGATGCTGTAAGTAGTTGTAGTCATCATCGAAGTAGATCCCATACTTTTGCTGCTCTTGTCTCCTCTGTTCTGGGGTTAGATCCTAAAAAAACAAGAATTATAAATAATTAGATTTAGATTACTGCTTCGCGCATGTTTACACAATTATGCGATCAATTTTTTGTAATTTTTCTATCCTTGGGGAATATTAATTTTATGTAATACATATATAATAATTAATATATAATAATTTTTGTTTATATTATGTTAATTTTATGACGCGAAAGCATTATAAAGAAGCTCGCATTCTGGTGTACCTACCTAATAAAGGACAATTTTTTTTTTTTTGTACATTGTAATTCTAGACATCATAGTTATAATTTTGATTTTTTCTAATTTGTTTATTGCTACTTTATAAATTAAATACATTTCATATCAACATATTCTAAATAACAAATGATCAACAAGTTTAATCTTGTTTACAATAAGCATTACTAAGGTTATGATAGTTACGTACTGGATCTTTCTCCTTCTTAGCGGGAACGTTAGCATTGACAGGCACTAGCACCCGCTGCGGCGCAGTCTCATCAGCGACAAGAGGGTCCCGTTGTGAACGATGCACCAAGTTGAACGTCACCGCCTTCTTACGATCTATAAACTTCTTCTTGGCTTTCGGCTGCAATTTTTCAATATTAATGTCATTAGGAATTAGAATACACTTTAAACTAAATATTTATTAAGTAATTTAAGTTGAAATCACCATTTTATCCCACTTTTATTTAAGAAATTTTAGTTATTTGAGAAAGTGTCCAAAACATGTGTTGTTTTGGCAATCACAGATTAAAAAGAAAGCAATTCTTTTCTGTCAATCTATTGTCAAAGTTATTGTGTTTACGGATATCGTTGTAAGTTATAACAAGAAGAAATTACGCAATCATTGTTATAAGGAATATGCACAATTTATACGAATTTTTGCTATTTACTTCATAGTAATTAAGAAAAAAAGAAAATACAGCTTAAAGAAAAACTGTGTGATATTACAAAGTATAAATAAGTTAATTAAAAATCAATAGCAGGATTGATAAAATAGCTACCATGAGTGTCAAAGTCAAAATACATAAATGTCAAAACAAAGTACGAAAAATAACCATAAAATATGCTCGCTGTAAGAAAGTTTTCTGATATTAATTTCAAATACCAAAGAATATACTCAAAATGGATTTGCGTTAATTGTACAAGAGCGAAGAGTTCCGCAGAGCCTAAAACTAAAACTTACTCTCATACAATATTATTCCCAAAAACGAAGTTTCCTGCGAGGTCTAGCAATGCCAGTAAAGAAGAAATACAAAAGGTAAATAAAAAGTACTAAGAAAAAAGTAAAATTGCATTATTTTGAAAGTATGTTAATATATTATAAATTTGTCTACTACATTGTTTAAGTTCAAGTAATAACAAAAAATAAAATTGCAAAAATATTAAAAATCATATTTTTTTCAGACAGCCCAATTCTCCGAGCTTTACAACTGGCAAAGACAGAATTTAAAGGGTAAAGAATTTGTACTTCATGATGGACCTCCCTATGCCAATGGAGATTTACACATGGGACATGCTGTTAACAAAGTATCTACTTTATTATTTACTTCTTTAAATTAATTATGTATAAACTATATTGTAAATGTACAAAGCATATTATAGTACAAAAGTGATAAATGAACATGTAGTCCACCTCATTACATGTGTCCGTTTGTACCATTAGTACTTGAAGATTGTGCAGCCCATAGACACTTAATGGAATCAGTTAAAACTAAAGCTTTAGTCCAGGTTAACCACAGATGAGACTTTTATGGTAAAAGTAATTGTGCCCGTGGCTCCATCCGCATGGAATTCGGTCTGTGTCAGTAAGCGTCTAATTCATATTATATAATATACTTTTAAAATAAAAGTAGCCTAAGTTACTCCTTATTACATCAGCTATCTGCTAGTGAAAGTCCCTTCAAAATGGGTCCAGCCCTTCCCAAGATTAGTCTGAACAAACAGACAGACAAAATTTTTATTTTTACAAAATTACATATACATATAGTAAAAAGCAGTTATCTTATTACATACAGACACTCATATTTTATTTATTAGAAAAGATAAATAGTACATTCATAAAGTATACAAGGGTGGTGCACATTTATGATACAGGAAGACTAGGTTAATTTGTTATCATTATCTCATAATAAATCAATAAAATTATTTTATATTTCAGATAATAAAAGACATAAATAACAGGAGCCAAATCTTACAAGGCAACAAAGTGCATTACGTTCCTGGCTGGGACTGCCATGGTCTACCTATCGAATTCAAAGCACTTCAAAAAGCTAAGAAAAGCGCAAACAAAAATGACACTTCAGATCCTTTACATACAAGACAAATTGCCAGATCATTTGCACTGGAAACAGTTGATAAACAGAAGAGGGCTTTTGAAAGTTGGGGTGTCATGGCCGATTGGGAGAAGCAGTGTTACTTGACCCTCAATAAGAAATATGTTCAGGACCAATTGTGGCAGTTTTATAAAATGTACAAGTCTGGGTTAATTTTCCGTGCTCTCAAACCTGTTTACTGGTCTCCATCATCCAAGTATGTATTGTATTTTAATATCATAGAGGTAGCAAATGAACCTGATGTTTACCTGATGGGTAAGTGATAACTGCCGCCCATGGAGATCTATTTATCAATCATAAAAAATGATTGAAGTCCTACATGAAATCAAACAATGATGTGTACTACTCTTTATTATTAAGATGGCTTGTAATATTATTTTGTATTTAATCTCAGAACACACATTTGTAATAATGTTCAAGCTGAAATATTTGGTTAATGTAGACATAACTTTTAGTGACAAAATTTGGGGGTACTGCATATATTTTTGTATATTAAAATCTTGTGTTATTATATTTGTCCGGGCTAATTTCCGAAACAACCAGTTTGATCTTAATGAAATTTCACACAGATATGTAACTTTGTCCAACTTTAAATATGGGCTATATTTAATTTATTAAAAACTGCCCAGGCGGACTTCGTCCCGCGATTAAAACCAGGGAAAAAAACTTGTTTTTTTTTTTTTTAAATATTTGCTACTTCTTTTATTAAAATAAACCTTCTTCTGATAGTAACAAACACATAAAAGCAAGATTTATCCAATTTGGTCCGGTCGTTAGAAAGTTACGCGTACATACATTTCGGTGATTCATTTTTATTTATATAGATTAAAAGTTACTGACAGGCCAAGTCAGCTAGTGACTTTATAAAATTATAACACCTTAACAGATTGTTATTGTTAGTGACTTTATAATGCTTTAATAATTAGTTTTCTCTTCCAGAACAGCATTAGCTGAAGCAGAGTTGGAATATGATCCACAATACAAAAGCACAGAAGTGTACTTGACATATCCTATGGAAAAGGTGCCACAGATTGTAAAGGAGACTATCTCTGAGTAAGTATATATTTTATTACTAGCTGTGCCTGCGGCTCCGCCCGCGTATAATTCGGTCCGCGTTCAAATTATATTATATAATTCTGAAATAAAAGTAGCCTAAGTTACTCCTTATTTCATCAACTATATGCCAGTGAAAGTCCCGTCAATATCGGTCCAGCCGCTCCAGAGATTAGCCGGAACAAGAAAACAGACAGACAGACAAAAATTGTAAAAAATGTTATTTTGGTATACGTACCATGTATACATATATTTAGTAAAAAGCAGTTATTTTTATATTATAAGCAGACACACCAATTTTATTTATTTGTATGTATAGATTCGTAGTTGTTGTAAATTGCTTAAATTATAGAGATATGAACAATGTGCCATTTAAATAAAGTGAAACCGTGAAAAAAGAAGTAGGACAATAATACAATTGTAGGGTTTATGTATTTATTGTACTAAATGTAGTTAATGGACTATAGCTAGCATTTCTGTGTCATTGAGTTTCAACTTACAAATGCGCTCTTTTATCATCTGTATTTGTTAACCCATTAAAAAACAAATTAACCTGCTTAAAACTCAACCTTTAATTTTCTTACTGTAACTAAAAAAATATTAATAATTATCACTTTCAAAAGGAATTTTAAAAAGGCATTTATGTATATAATTTTATTTCTTTTGTTGTGCATCAGTGTGCACACTCTTATTAAGATTATCCTCTCAACTCTATAACATACCTAAAGAAACTTAACAATATTTCCAGTGCACCATTATCCGCGATCGTGTGGACTACCACACCCTGGACCCTTGTGGCCAACAGAGCCATCTGCTACAACCCACTGATGAACTACAGTGTGGTCACATTAGCCACCAAGCCAGATTTATATCTGGTCGCCAGCGATCAGATTGACGACCTTGTGAAGATCTTGGCTGTGGATGTTAATAAGCTGATGGAGTTTAGTGGTAAGTTTGAATTGAGTACGCTGGTCCTACATTCTTAAATCCTATGGCTCTGTCGACATATTAGATGGTATGTCCTATATTAAGTCCTATGATTATTTTAGATGATTAAGAAGATAAAACCATGCGGAATATTATTACTTTATTTTTTAGAGAAGTAGCTAGCTATCCCTAAGGACTAAGTTGTTCGCCTCGTTTGTAATTATAGCAGACAACCACGCCTCTCATATAACCCGTCGTCTGGCCCCCAGGGCGGCGGGTATGCGTGCGCATTTTTCCGACGTAAAAAAAACAATTTTAAAAAATCTGTCCCTATTTAAACTAGGATAAAAAGATGTTTACAATTGGGCTAATATTGGGTTATTTCTTCACGCACTAACACCGTTATTGCGTTATTACTTTAATAATTTATTCTATGTTCACTTTTAGGCGATAATTTACAAGGCAGTACATACAGGAGTAAGCTGACGGACGGTGTCCTACCGTTCCTTAGTGCGGATCACGTGACGCGCGGCAAGGGCACGGGGCTGGTGCACACCGCGCCCGCGCACGGGCCCGACGACTTCCTCGTCGCTCTGAGGAACAATATGAGTGTGGTGAGTTAGTGAACCCGACGACTTCCTCGTCGCTCTGAGGAACAATATGAGTGTAGTGAGTTAGTGAACCCGACGACTTCCTCGTCGCTCTGAGGAACAATATGAGTGTTGTGAGTTAGTGAGTCAGTCGTAAGAGTCTCATGACAGCGCGACAAGAGCACGGGGCTGTTGCACACTGCCCTCGCACATAGACCCGACGACTTCCTCGTCGCTCTGAGGAACTGTATGAGTGTGGTGAGTTAGTGGGTCAGTTGTAAGAGTCTCTTGTAGCACGTGATGAGCGGCAAGGGCATGGGGCTGATGCGCAACGCGCCCGCGCATGCATACGAACGATAAGGGTAAGGAGTTAGTGTTTTACTTGTAAATGTTGCTTGTGAATGTTTTGAGTGGATTAGACGTGGGCATAAGTTAATAACGCTACTTGTAAGTATATTTTAACATTTGTCGCGCGCGTGGCGGCATAATATAAGCATCGTAACATGCGTTATTAGCGGTAAGTACGTGTCGTGACAAGTCGAAGATCGACGACGATCGGGCTGAATAATACATTTTCTGATTATATTATTAATTGGTTATGATTTTCTGATGTTTACAGGAATGCAACGTAGACGAACTGGGTCGGTACACCAACTTGCATCCAGACTTGAACGGTCTTCCCGTCCTTTCGGAAGGTCAAGAGGCAGTGATCAAGAAGCTAGGCGACTCTATCCTTTACAAAGGCGTGTACGTCCATTCTTACCCGTTGGACTGGCGTACGAAGAAACCGGTCATCATCAGAGCGAGTCAGCAATGGTTTATTGATACCAATGCGCTTAAGGAGAAGGCTTTGGTATGTAATTCACTATTAATTATTCGTCTTGCCTTATTATATAAGTCTTTGTACCATTATGGTCTTATTTTACCTCGCTTTTCCTGGTGTTGTTGGAACTATGGATTTTTAATTATGTTTTTTTTTAGACTTGCCTTCCAGATGTTACTTGAACCAGATGAACTAAGTGTTAGTTGACATTATAAAACATTTCTTTTTGTCGCTTTTCATTTTCTTATATTACTTCATTTTGATTTTTCTGAAGTTGTTTTATTTATAAATATTTTTGTGTCAAAATATATTTTTGACATTTCAATAAAAACAAATTAAAAAGTAAATTCTGCTTCGGCGGCTTAAAATTTATTTGGGTTGAGTGGAATTTGTAATACAATTTACACCAACTTACCAATAAATTATACGTGTGATTTAACATAGCTAATTTCGGATAACAATGTAAGAAAAGATCAGAAAAGCATTATTTAATTAAAATAAACACACAACTATAAAGCTGTAAATACGTTTCTATTATGTTGATTTTTAAGTCAGTTTCGAAATTATTTTCAGGCAGCCTTAGACAATATAAAGATTCTGCCGCCGTCCTCAGCAGAGCAGTCTCGGGTGGGTTTTCGCGCGCAGCTGGAGAAACGGCCCTACTGGTGCATATCCAGGCAGAGGTCCTGGGGGACGCCCATCCCTGCTGTGTACATGGGGGATGAGCATATCGTTGATGAGTAAGTTTTGTGGTTCGATTTGCTTTTTAGGGTTTTGTAGCCAAAAGGATGATACTCTGTCAGTCTGTTATGTTTGTTGGTCTGTCATAGAACCAAATCTTTTGAACTTATAACGCCATCTGTTGTACTATGTACGGAACTCTTCGATTGCGAGTCGTTATGAAATATTTGTTTCTCAGTATTTTCTTATTTTGTCGATAGTTTCTGCGATGGGGGAGAATTTTATTATTGAAATTTATTGGAATATTTTATAAAAAAAAGAAACTGAAAATAGAACCGATTTGAAAACGAGCTAAAAGTGAAAAATATTTTATAATTTTGATGTCGGTGTCATGTGTGCCAGGAGAGGAGGTATACGAACTAAGCGAGATGGCTGCAGTACCTTAGGCACTCCTCAGGCATCTGGACTCCTTGTTACACTTTCTCTCTTGGCACACATGGCACTGATATCAAAATTATAAATTATTTTTCAGTTTTTATTATTATTGTTACTTTTAATTTATTTCAGAGCTATTATTGAGAGACTGTGTTCGTTAATAGACAAGCACGACGCAGATATATGGTGGACATGCAGCGTCGAAGATTTAGTACCAGATGATGTTGCTAAGAAACATAAGCTGAACATCGGGGAAATCACTAAGGGAAAGGTATTGTAAATAACCTGTATTCATACGTTGAATGCAGGGATACGAAATATTTCAAATCTTTATATATAAAATTCGTGTCACGATGTTTGTCCGGGCTAATTTACGAAGCTACCGGAATGATTTTAATAAATTTTCGCATAGATGTAACTTTGTCTCACTAAAAATATGGGCTTTATTTAATATAATTTTAACGTTACCACCACTCATCCATTTGCGCCGCGTTGCAGTTGTTTATAATTAATTTGTGTTTCGGTCGGATAAGTGTGGATACGATTCACATTTATACAGGCGGTACCTATTTTAATCCTCATGAGTGGATTGGGGTCTGGGGTCAACCATAGTAAAGTTGAATAACAATTGTATCTGAAGTTATTACATGAGTCCATGGTCCATGCCTGTAGGAAAGATAAAACTTGTTAATGTAAACTACTTAATGAATTACAATTTAATAAAAAAAAATGTATAGAAAGACACAAATGTACTTTCATGGTTTCTACCTACCGAATAACCTTTAAATAAATCTCTTTTTTTTTTCTTTCCCAGGATATAATGGACATCTGGTTGGACTCCGGGCTATCGTGGCAAACGCTAGACGGTGGCAAGGCCCAGCTGTACTCCGAGGGCGTGGACCAGCTGACCGGGTGGTTCCAAGCGTCATTACTCACGTCTCTGGCGTTGAGAAACGAAGCGCCTTATGAGTATGTATCTATTTGATCGCTCACTTTTACACATGTACAAGTATTTTTTTTTATCGTATAAAGATAGCAAATGAGCATGCAGTCCACCTGATAAGTAAGTGGTACCTGATAAGTAAGGTAAGTGGTCACTGCCGCCCATGGACATCAGTAATCGTCCCCAAGCACAATCAAAGCATACCTTTTGACCACAGATGCGATCCTACCCCAGGGTAGCCTCAGGGGTCCTCAGGGACTGAGATGTTCGCCTCGTGTATAAGTACAGCTAGTAACCACGCCACGCCAAAATTGCTTTACGAAGGATTATGAGGGTGGCGGTGGTACCTCCCCAGTCGAACTAAATGAGTGTCTACCACTAATTACACGCGTACATATGCACACACGCATATAAGTACATACGCATACATATGCGTACACACGAATATATACGGACACGCACAGGCGTGCACACGGACATATACGAACATATGGATAGACGCGCATATACATAGATATGCTTGCACACAGTTATGCGCACTTATTTACACATGTACGCACATGCACATAAGCGCTTATTAAGGCATATACTGACATGCACACGGACGTATGATGTGATATACACGCGCAGAATGTGATATCGACATCAGCCCACGCGCAAACATACACTTACATGCGCATACACACACATACACTAGTCCCAATGGTTCACTTACTATTCTATAATTTTTTGTGTTGAAGACAGATCGTTAGAACCAAAACACAGTTAAGGATTTAATTTAAATTAATCGTCCCTACAATTGCACAAAATATTTATTCTAAAATAATATCTGGGTAATAATTTTTTTTCTATTTCTAAGGTCGATATTCGTCCACGGCTTCGTAGTGGACGAGAAGAGGCGCAAGATGTCTAAGTCTATCGGCAACGTCATAGACCCCCTCTCCATTATCAAGGGCGATAAGAAGTCGCCAGCTTACGGCGTGGATACTTTAAGGTGGGTTTTATTCGACTTATTTATAATCCATTTACTAAGTCATTCCTTCAAAATTCAAGCATACATTCATAGATCACTTCATTCATTCAATAAGCATTCATTTAATAAACATGCAGTTAATTTATTTATTGAAAAGTTGATCATTTAAGAAATATGATCAACTCCAGTGAATTTAACGTAATGATATTTTTTGAGTAGATGGCAACGCATTTCTACCTTTTTAGGGTTTAGTAACCAAAGGGTGCTAATGGAACTTTTTTATAGAAGCTCCGCTATCCGTTCATCCTTACTTCTATCACAGTGTTTGGTCTGGTGAACCGTCATATGATAATTTTATTTATTATTTTAACCTCATTATAACCTCATGATGAAGGTAGCAAACGAGCATGCAGTCCATCTGATGGTAAATAGTCACTGCCGCCTTTGGACACTTGTAGTCAACTGAGTAAAATTACGATTAAATCGTACCTAAAGTTGACCACGGATGCTTTACTATCCCTGAGGACCAAATTATTCGCCTCGTATGTAAGTTAGTATAGCCTGCAATCGCACCTCTTCGAAACCGAAACACAAATTTATAGCCAGTAACCGCACGTCTTTACCGAGACCAAAATACAAATTATTTATAAATAATAGATACCCGGCGAAAAAGTTTGCAATTTATTTCTCCATGTATATAATTTCTACTATATCTCAAGTTATTATTTAATTTATATTCAAGTAGGTTTAAACCTATATTCTATTGTACACAGGTGGTGGGTAGCCAGTCACGCCACTCAACACTCCCAAATAGTCATCAGCAAGAAGCTTCTAGAAGATTGCCAGAACGAAGTCATCCGATTACGCAACATTATGAAGTACCTCTTAAGCGTTGTCAATGACTTGCAGAAGTCGGATTTCGACCAAAATATAGACTTGAATTTGTTCGATAAGTACTTAGTCGAAGAAAGTCACGCGTTTTTGACACAAATAAACGATCATTACAACAATTTTAGATACAATCATGTCGCACAAACTATCTTGCATTTTGTTAGCAATAAAGTATCTGGTTTATACTGTCACTGTGTTAAAGATAGGTTATATTGTTCGCCAAAGGATTCTAACGAAAGATTGTCTGCTCAATTAGTTATTAATACGATTATGGTTGTGTTGTCCAAAGCCATAGCTCCCATTTTGCCCCATTTAGCAGAAGAAGCGTGGCAACACCATCCCCTGTTCGAAAAACCATTTTATTTCACGCAACAGATACCAGTTTTGCCGCCAACTGAAGTCGACACGTCACTTATGGACGCCATCTTGGAAATCAAAAGAGATGTATTTGTTATAGCTAAGAATGAAAGTTTGAAAAAGTATGAAATGCATTTAAAAGTTAATTCTGAATTGTTCAATAAATTAGAAGCGGTCAATAAGTCTGATGGTGTTAATGATAGTGTTTTGTGCGAAATTTTGGAAATGGCATCGGTTTGCTTAGAAGAGGTTAGAAATAGCGAGAAATGTTGGCAAATCGAAATGTCACAGAGTAAAAATAGCCAGTGTCTTAGATGTAGGAAATATAATGCCAGAGACAATAGTGATAAATGTTTACGATGTGAAAAAGCAATTGCTTTACTTTAAAATATTTACTAGTCGTCGCAATTCAATTAACTAGCGTAGGTATAATAAAAAAAATGACTGATGATTGTATTTTTTTTGCATTTTTTTCATGCAATTATCTTGTCTGATGTAGTATAAAAATCTATAACGAAAATAGTAGACGAGTTCAATTCTGTACATTGAATAAAAACTAGAAAAAATACTCCTAGGGTACTTCACACAAGG
>DWNR01003137.1:0-12123 GCA_018250455.1 Polygonus leo | reverse complement strand
CTCACAACCCCGGCATCTCTCACACGAACACTGTCTTATAAGTACCGTGCGCTAACCAATTGCGCCACTGGAGCTCGGGATAAGCCTGACGAAATTTGGCTCCACATATGGATTTTCTTCATAGTTTAGGGGAACTGTTACTAGATGTAAGATAGGTTTATATTTTATTATAAGAATATTTGAATTTTTTGGGCTACTTTATGATCCTTAATTAAAGTAATTTAAGAAGTGGACAAATGTGGACAAAAGTTTGTTATTGCGATTGTGAATTAAAGTGCGGTTCTAGTTTATGTGTAATTTCTTGTATGTTAAGTCTAAGTTATGTCTAAGTTAGAATAGAGTAGTTTGTACATTATGGCGTTGTTAAACAATATAATATTGTTTACTTAGATATATAAAGTTGTTAATGTAATTGATTATTTGATTATTTAGTGCTATTTGGCACTCAATCCTCTTTGCCTACCCCGTTAGGGATTTGGCGTGAAGATGTGTGTGTGTGTGTGTGATTATTTGATTTTTCTTCCAGTGTATTGCATTGGATTATTGCAGTGTATGCAGATTGAGTCAGCTTCAATAAGTTCGACACTGAGTGAGATGGACAGATGAACAAGCATCAATTGGATTGGACTCTTTCGGAATCCTTAAAGTTGGTGAGCCCGGCAGGTGTAGTAATTATTAAGAGAACTCACCGTTTTACAGTAAGTTTAGTGAAAATTTCGTATGTAATAAAGATAAGAGATAATAAAATAACCGAACTTCTTAATCCAAACAGTTCGCCCATATGTTTAAAATAATTTGCTGTATACTTTTTTATTTTTTATAAAGAAATCTTTTAACATTATTACGAATTATTATATTTAGTAAACCAATAAGTAGGTAGTTGTAGTTTACTGCGCAATTTGGTAGTGACTTGGAAGTTACAGAATTGTTCTCGCCACCCCACCTGGCCGGCCGGCGAGCGGCAGTCGCTCCCGCGCGCGCAACCGGGGAGGTTGTTCGCTGCTTCTTGTCGCGACACGTCACCAAACTTTCGCGTCAAACTTTCCACTTGAACCTGTTGTGCTACCAGTTAACCCTGTTGAAGTTTTTGTGTGTTTTATGGTGTTGATGTGTGTGATTTGAAAATGCGGGGCGCCTGGCAGGCGTTCTGGTTGCTGCTGCTGGTGGCTACAGTCGCCGCGCAAACCGACACGAGACATTTATCAGGTCAGAGACAGTCTACTTTTACTAAAAAACTTTTTCTTTGGCTGAATGCGCCACTTAACTTTGTCTCGTTGGACGGTGTGAAACTTTTTTATTGTAACGGTAAAAAAATATTTTATACTCGGCCCACGGTGTAAGAAACGGATTTTTTGCTAAGTTAGTGCTTGTAGTAAACGTCTTAACTTAATATGCGTTGTAGCTGTATTGAAATGAATTTTACGAAAACAACGGTTTATTATAATTTGCCCGTCAATTTCTTGAGAAGTATTTCTTACTTACCTTGACTTTTATGATAATATACCGTTATCAAATATTTAAATAAGGAATACTGACTGCTATTCTTAGCATATCCGATAGCAGTTTATACCCTTTCTAATTCTTTTAAAATAAAAGTATATAAAACCTAACGACAGTCATTCTTTTCGAGAATAATAAATAGTGACAAGTGGTGAATACATAAACGAGGATGTATAAATGGTGAATGACGTGGTGAGGCGGTGGCGGTGGTCGAAAGGCGCAAGTTCTATGACCTCCGATTTCCAATTTACGTTATTTAACTAGTTTTGACGTCAATATTTTAAATTTTTGATGCTTTGTGGATGTCTGAACTAAAATAATAATTATGAATTACTAATAATAATTTTTATATGTTGACGTATGAATTTAATGGATATAACATTTTTATT
Source organism: Polygonus leo (assembly GCA_018250455.1). Classification (NCBI taxonomy): domain Eukaryota; kingdom Metazoa; phylum Arthropoda; class Insecta; order Lepidoptera; family Hesperiidae; genus Polygonus; species Polygonus leo. The sequence continues at coordinate 10,234 of DWNR01003137.1, read as the reverse complement.
ATAGTATCGTGACATTGATATTTTCTTAATATGACGTTTATTATGTCGTAAAATCCTACTTTGAAGTAAACAAAGTTTGACTTTGAAATGTTATGTTAAATGCGTCTTAGAAATAGTCATATGACTTGACGTCAAGATGTAATTTATATTTCTCCTTAACTTTAATCCTCATATTGTATACCTACATATTAAGAGGCAAAGTTATTAAAATAATTATACTTATAAAAAATACTAATTATCATTATTTAAGTCGGTATATTTCTAATTATTATTATTGTTGGTAGGTATCTGATTATATTTTTACTTAAGACCGGTTTCCATAATCTATCTATCAGAAACGCTACCAATTATAAACAAAGGTGGATAGGACAAACTCATTTATAACTTAATCCATCTGACATAATTAACAGATTCATACCAATGGTCGCTATTTTAACTTATAGTAAGGGATAGGTTTATTGATACCGGGCGTTAGAGCTACTGAGCTATCCGTCTTATTAGGTATGCGCATTATGTTTTAAGTAAAATGTAAAATTTTCCATTGACACTGTATAAAGCCGCTCGGTATCCTCTTTAACGATCACATATTTGAATAAGTAAATTACTAATATAATGGCGTGCGTTTCCGATATTTTTGTGGATCACAATTTTTAGTAAGATACTTTGAGATATTGTGAAGATATTTTGAAGTTATATATTGGTTTTCGGTAAAGGAATCAAGCGTGATTATCACGAAAAAATCTGCTTAAAATTTAAAAAAATGTTAATAACTATTAATTCGCTTGAATGCTTTAGATATGGCGTAAATTCTTCTTAGACTGGTTTGGTAAGATATGGTTTAAATTCTTCTTATTGAGTGAAGATACCGTTAGTTTCAGTGGTAAAATAATTGATTGGAACATAACTCAACATTATTTATCTGTGTTTTCTCATCATCACAATAATTTTTTAGCATGGTTTGGACAGGGGCATTCTCTCCGATTGAGAAGGTATTAGCCTTTTATTTATCACGTTAGTCAAATCCAAAAGATATTTTTTTAATACGTTTTGGTAGAAAATATCTTGTCAATAATAAAAATTAACTCAAATATACGAAGATATTACGTTCTCTTACGATTAGTAAGTTCTCTTACGATGTTTTCCTTTCGAAATAATAATTTCCATTATCCAAGTCCTCCCAAGTCCATTATCTGTAATCTACCTAGGAATTTCTAACACCTAGTCTATCGTTGCTGATAATGTTTATATGCACAAAAGGTAGTATAGGTGCAAAGTTAACTGCGTAGGTAACGTAGGATTACATTTTCTAGATATAGATAAATGTATGTTCTATTGCCGTTTGTCTTCGTACTTATGTGCTCCAAAAAAACTTAGTTAATTTATCTTGTATTCGAAAAAGACACTCGTATTTTCCAAAAATGTTTAAAGTTTTGCTATCACCTTTAAAATACTTAAAACTGAAATGCCTGAAATAAAAAGGCATTAATTACGATTAACGAAATTATGATCATTGTAATTTATGAAATTAACGACCCTAAATTAAGTCGTAAAAACCGCTTCCAGTATAATATTACAATTGTGTTTTAACATTGCAAAGGTATTCGGTGGAATGCGTGGTATGTAAGCGATGACAATAAATTTTAATAAGCAATGAGTCAATTTAAATATTCCGTTGGTCGGTGTATCAAACTTTTCTGTATTCCTAAGTCATTTACAAGTCGGATTTGCGTGTTGGTGTACGTGCCATCAGAAACGAGAAATCTATTTTCTATTACAAAAGGATAATGGTTAAATCAGAAAAGTATTTTTTTATTTTACGTTTTTTTTTTAATTTTGGAAATTGGCGTTTATCGATGAAAAGACTTCAACGCGTGAGAAAGCGTTCGGTTTTTTTCGTACTTATTCGTGTATGCTTAAATTAAATTAATGAGGTAATTTTAGATGTGATTAGAACTCTGTAGTTCGACTACAGAGGTGTCATTGACATGTATATCTCTCTTGTAGTTGGCGCGTCTATATTCTGATTTCAGGAGCGGTGAACACTTACTCAAAGTGCGTCTCTTGGGATTTTGTTTTTTAAATCAGTAACGGAACCGCTTTTGTCGGTGAAATATTTAAAAAAGATAAGAGAAACTGTTTCTAATAAAGATATCGTTTTATTTTAATCTTTACCTCTATTTTATGTAACATATTTCGTCCTCGATTACACCATCCCAGAGGCTTCGAGCTATCTTTATGGCTAGCAGAACTAGACTGGACTAACTACGTTTTATAAAAGTTGACTTGTTTGCATTTACGTACTCTAAAAATTTACAAAATCAGAGGGGACGAAAATTGTTTATATTTCTGGTAAATTACAATTAACCACTGTAGGTATATTGTAGTACAATTTTACATAGTAGATTACCATTTTTGAGGCTTATTAATATTAATAATATATACTTACTATTAATTATTTAATATGTGACGATGAAACATATTTTTATAGGTGTAACATACTTCAAATTCATGAGAAAATTTGGTATCCAATTAAACACAGCGAATTAAAGTCAGCGTTAGATTACGGATCTAAAAACAAGTTGAATGTGTGGAAAATTCCCATGTATGGCATTTTCATTATCACGTCTCATCCCGTTATGTGTGAAGATATTTGACGTGACTGTTATGATATCTGTCTGTCTGTGTATTTATGTTATTTACAAAAAACAAACTGTTGCTATCATGTTTCGTGTATACTTTGTTTTGTTGTTATCTTGTATTAATTAAGGAGTAATTAGAAAGTGAGTACAGTAGATAGGGAGTAAGTAATGTGTGTATTGTAGTTTATTGTAATACTAGCTGACCCGGCAAACGTTGTTCTGCTATGTACTGAATTTCTCTTGCTTGAATGAGCGATTTTCTCGCAGTAAAAAGTGTTCTAAATGTTAACTAGGCTTAGTATCTATACACCAATAAAAAGTTTATTCGAATCCGTCCAGTAGTTTCGGAGATTAGCCTGGACAAAAAAACAAACAGACAAAAAAATTAAAAAATATTGAAGTGTTCTAATACTATTTTAACATCGCCCCCAATTAGTTTTTCGTAAATATATTCAATGTACAGACAAACGAATTTTACTGTTTTGTTTTATTTATAGATATTGTACGAGCTGACCCGCGCAACGTGTGCGTCACATACGAGTTGGTTAAATTTTCCCCGTTATTTCAACATTTTTCGTTGAGATTCCACTCCTATTGATTTTAGCGTGATATTATATAGCCTATAGCCTTCCTCAATAAATAGGCTATCCGACACTAAAATGTTTTTTCAATTCGAACCAGTAGTTCCTGTGATTAGTGAGTACAAACAAATTCTTGATCAATAAATATCGACTAAGACCGAGTCGGACATGCATTTAAAATATATTTAGTACCGACAGATAAAAAAATACATTTTGTAAATATTAAATAACTTTATTTGTTATTTTATTATTATTTGTAATGCTAGCTAAATTTATTAAGTTATTGTAAAAAAATTTAATTGACTCAAAAGATGACCCAAAATCTTTCATAATACCGGTTCCTTGTTTATGGGGACCTCTCTAAGGGGCCCTTTATTTTATGATTATCTTCTTTTAAAACCTCAAGTATCTATCTATTACAATCTATTGAAGTCTACACATATACTAACAACTACATATCACATTAGGAAAGATATGCCGAAAATGGTCGTAAATAATAAAATTAAGGCCTTTTATTTCAACCTACCTTTTAATTTTTTGTATTTGTTTATTATAGCTGCCATATTAAAGTGCACTGAGTAAAAATTTCAAGTGTCTACCTATTACAATTTGTTGGCAAACCCTATCTACGAGTATATATGTATATAAAAGCGAAAGGTCATCACGAAATCTCAGCAACTACAAGAGCTAGGAGTTTCAAATTTTGCATGGGGGTTTTTAGGACGTAGGTGCTTACTAAGAAGGGATTTTGCGAAAAATATCTTATCTTCATAATGCGAACGAAGTCGCGGGCAGCAGTACTATAAATAAAGTACATACATACACATACACATCTTCACGTCAAATCCCTAATAAATAAAGTAACAACCAAAAAGTGTTACATATTACACTTTGCTACGGAACACTTCTCTCGCGTCCCACTCGCACTTGACCACACAGTGTTCAGATGAATGTAATCTTAAGTACTAGAAGTACGTAGGGTAGATTAGCTTGTACGTTCGGCGACATTGACCGCCGGAAGCCGATTTGTCTCGTGTTGTCGCTCAATAGGCGCCTTCCTGTGACTTCAATCTGACAGCTCCACATCGGAAAATGACCCTTAGAACATAAACCTAAAGATCATTCTCCCTTAAACCCTGCAGCTTGGACTAGCGTAGAACGCACGGATTGCACTCAGAAAATTCGTGTGAATAAAATACTAGTGGACTAAATGTTAAAGGAATATGTACTTTAAGTGGTTGGAATAAGGTCGGTTTTGGTTAGTGAGTTGAGTGTTGACCCCAATCCTAAGTGGATTCGGGTTACGCTTGATGTGAAATTAATTTTTGTACAAAGTAAACATTTCTACCTTTACTTTATTTTAATTTAATTACTTGCATATGAATATTCGTTTTAAAACTATAATTAGGTATGCGTTATATTTTCTACAGTTTAATTAGTTGTTTTTGTTCAAAAATTATCGTGTTTAAGAAGATTCTTAAACTGCTGCCTAACTAGGTAACATTCTAAATACGAAGGTGTCTTTATTTCTTAAATTTTCAAATTTTAAGTACGAAACTAAACCGATTATGATTTTATTTCGAACATTAAAACAGAAACACAAACAGCATATTTATGCGAATAAAAATATGCTTTTCCCCAGAAATAAAATAAATAGGTAATAATTATAGTTTAGAAAAGGACAAATAATCGTGAAATGCTGCTGCCAGAAGCTAGTCTTTAATTTTTATTATAAAATATTAACATTTAATAAACAATAATTATATAGTAGTAAGCATAAGTAAAATATAGTTATTGATAAAGTATTTATTAGTATTTGCCAAAATTGTTTTAAGTTTATTTTAAAATAAAAAAAATCTGTTAATTTATAACAACTGTCATATTTAATAAAAAAAATATACAAAAATACGCCGCAAATTTAAATTACCACTTATTTTATTATTACCTTCAAAATATATTCCGTCATTAACAAACGTCAAAATTTTTGAAATTAATGATTTCAGAGCAAAAAATCTGTCTAAAACTAATATTTTCCTTATCACTAATACTTACTACTTCAAAACATTCGTATAATGAAAAAAAAATTGCGGAAAAAAAGTTCTAGAAGCTTGAACTGGTTAAATAATACGCTCTGTTGTCTCTCTCTCGCACGGTGAGAGTGACAAGGAGAGCGCAACAGGTTCCGCCTTGCCTTGAACTTGCTGTACCGCTAATTGGAGATATCAGTGGACACTGGCGCGGACGAGGTCGTGGCAGTATTGTAGTAGGTAGTAGGATCTATTTGTTACTGATACTAGTTCTACGAGTATGTATGGACGTGGAACCAAATATCTGATGTATGAGCCTATTCCTTTATACATGTCATTTATGATTGATTTTTTTTTTACTTATTCTTTTTTTTTAAGTTTGACGTAAGGACGGACTTTTTAGGAATTCCACCCATAAGGTGGAATTTGTTGTAGCTTATACATTATGTAGGTAAGTGGAAACCCATTAATTCATTTAAGATAAATGTCGAAAACTACTTGATCTAAAAAGGGGACCGCTCAATTTATTGTCCCGGTTTTTTAAAGAACCGTATGTCAGTGTTTCAAGAATTCCCTAATATTATCCACTACATTATTGGTCAGAATATTTTTGTATTATAAATTCGAAATCGGTTAATACAGTATAGTAACGTGAGTGCAGTCCCGGGAAACCATTACCGGTGAAGCGTTTGCGGGAAGCCCCCACAACACTACATGATTGTTTTACGTGAGTCACTGTATTATCTTCTGAGCCATGTTGTTCCATATTGTAAACGATAAAATATGCATTGGAAGGAGTGATCTCGTTGATTGGTAGAGAATCTGATCTCACACACTAGCGGGTTTGTATCTTGAATTTTACCAAATTTATGCGTATTAAAATTTAATAATTAAAGGGAAAAGTTAGGAAAATCTGCCTACGTATGGCTTTTTCGACGTGTATATCCGAAGCTATTTTTCGGATTTTAAATCATTCTTTTTTAACAATGTTTTCCAATTCTCTTACCGGTAACTAAACTCAACTCAAACTCAAAAACAGATCTACTACCACTAGAAATAGACAAATAAAAAAAATGTAGACCAAAAATAGAACCGACTTCAAGATGAACTTTTTAGTTCATCTCAATCGTTAAAAATAATTATTAATTTTGATGTTGGTGCCAAGTGTGCCAAGGTAGGGCGCACTTAGCAGGAAATATGAAGTGAAGAAAAAGATGATTAATTGGATGGAGATTATAATATTTATTAATCATAAAAGAGTTTATGTTTTAATTGCTTTCTACGTTAAATGGTTAAAGTAGAAACATATAATTGCAAAAGAAAACAAAAATTAATGCATTGTATTACACGATAGGTTACGAGAGTTAAGAAGGAAGCAACACAATAGCTTTGTATGCAACGCCGATACGATTAATTGCAATTGCGAATTGCGGATTGCGAAGACAGCACAAAATTTGTATCGGTTACGCAATTAAGCGGGCGGCTGACGCTTTTAATTGCAATTAAGTGAAATTTAAACCTCATTACAATCTGTCACGTATGTAATATGTGTCACGTTTGGGGAATAATATTTTAAGTAAGGGTTTCGAGTTGTTATAACGTTGATCTACGCCCTAAATCTATACAAATAAATCAAATTGGAATGTCTGTTTGTAATATAAAAATGACCGCTTTCTTCTAAATATATATTTAATATATTTATATATACACGCGATACATATACCAAAATAACATTTTCTACAATTTTTGTCTGCATGTTTGCTCCGGCTAGTCTCTGGAACGGCTAGACCAAGTTTGACGGGACTTTCACTGGCTGATGTAATAAGGAGTAACTTCGGCTACTTAGAATTATATTATACAACCGACCCAGACCGAATTCCACGAGGGCGGAGCCGCGGACACAGCTAGTCCTACGTAGAGCAAGTCATTTGTTGGTTTTCTAATCATACGCACGAGAAACACTTAACTGTGACTTCAATCGTATTTTTATAGTCCCGAAAGCCATTTGCCAGGTGGTAGAACTCATGTAGTTTGACCGAGACAGTAAAAAAGATGGTAAATGGTCACAGCCACCTATAGACACCTGTAATCATCTAAGGAGTGTATATTCTAAACGAATTGATTAGTTGCTGGAATTCACAGGAAAACTGTTTATTTTTTTAATGTGTTGAGTAAACGGATACAACGTTAACTCAGAAATCTCACGATATTTTCTTAAGTGATTTTTAAGTGATCATTTATTTCTAATACCCACCTGGTTACGAAAATCCGATCTCTTGGAGCTTGTATCTGAAAGACTAATCTACCACTGCGTTTTTTTTATCGTATAACGGTAGCAAACGAGCATGCAGTAAACCTGATCGTAAGTGATCACTGCCACCCATGGACTACAGTTATCATCCCAAGCACAATTAAATCGTACCTTAGTTTGATCACAGATGCGTTGCTACCCCTGAGAGCTAAGATGTTCGCTTCTTGCATAAGTATAGCCGGCAACCACGCCTCCAAACCGAAACATAAATATTGCTTTACGGTAGATTACGAGGGTGATGGTACCTCCCCGGTCGAACTAAACGTTTTACCACCCGGCGTCATAAGACTGTAGCATAAGAACAGAATCAGTTTTCTCTGTACTGATTAGCATTTAGCATTATTTAGCAGTTAACTTCCTTGTGCAGTTTCACTGTTGCGTGCAAGTTTTTAATCAACATCCGATTCTTCCGGGGTTGCGCAAACTCTTTCTTTTGTGCTGCTCGAAATTGGTTTGGCTTGAGTGAAAGGTTGATGGGCTTAGGGCAATCGAGCCGAATAATAAAATACAGCGTGTTTTTTTAGGGAACAGCAATTTAGGTATAAAAGCCGTTTTTTTTTTCAAAAAAAGTGGCTACTGCCGTTCATTAGACATGACGTGACAAATGTGTGTGAACATCGAGTAGATTTGAACCTAAGTGACTGTTCATATCAGTTAGCATTAGTTAGTAAGTTAGTTAGTTAGACCGAACTCAATCTAGAATATTTTTTTTTTATTGTCTTAAGTTATCAAACGAGCATGCAGTCCACCCGATGGTAAGTGGTCCTTGCCGCCCATGGACATCACTTAACATCTCCGAGTTCGATTACATCGCACCTGAGGTTAACCACAGATGCGTTGCTTCCCCTAAGGACTAAGATGTTAGCCTCGCGTTTAAGTATAGCCGGCAACTACGCCTCTCCAAACCGAAACACAATAAATTGCTTCACGGAGGATTATAAGGGTGGAAATTTTATTAATACAGCCCTAAATCTACAAGCGAAACAAAAATACCTTTAAGGAACATTGTGATGGTGGCAGTGGTTTATCCCCGATCGATTTTTTTTTGTTTTCACGCGTCTATAACATACCAAATAAAAGATTTAATGATAATGCTAATATAAGTACAGATGTCGCTATTTACACCAGGCGGTAGAATAAGGGTACTTCGACCGGGAAGATAATATCACACACTCTCTTACATTACTTTGTGAAGCAGTTCTAGTGATTTAGTTTAGGAGAGACGTGGGCGCCGGCTACATAGCCGTGTATAACTATGTAATATTTACACACGATGCACACATTTTAATCCTCAGGATTAGGAACTAATCTTTTGTTAACCTCATGTAGGATTAAAAAAAATATCTGGTACTAATTACAGATACAATTAATTACTAAAGTCCAAGGGCGGCAGTGATCACTTGCCAGGTCGTTTGTGACCTTTATACATGAAGGTTTGCCAACAGATACGGTTATAATTTTGTTACACAAAACACTAAAAATTGGGTTGACTTCAATACTTATAACCTTATCTGTATGTCTGTCACTCATTGACATTGCCCTGTAGCCTACTTACCAGCATTTTTCTCGCTAGCGATGTTTAAAACAAGTCTAGTCACTTTGTCAGTGCTGTCAAAGTCACTGACAACTGCTGAACGCCCGCTGATTACAAATGTTGATGTGGCTGGAATTCTAACTAGTATACTTCATTGGTACCTACTACATATGGTTAAATACTATAAAGTTATAATGTATGCATACATTGCTTATCCGGTGCTAACTGTATATGGTAATGCGTACCAAACGGGCAACCTATACTAAAATCTGATTAGTTACAAGCTTATTGCCGCTTAGTGGGGCAATCCCGTTTAATGATTGCTGTACATTGCGGAATGTTTCTTACTATGAGCAAGATATTTATAGCAGAACTATCAATGGATGGCGAAGTTATCAATTATAAGTGTTTACCGTTTAGGTCATTGACTGCAATGCTTGAGCGAACCTACTGGAAAATTATAAGCATGTCTTATTAGATTACAAGACCTTAATAAAAGGTGTTAAGGTACATTTTTGTTTGTACGTGGTGTAGGTGGTTACCTTTCTGGCGATATTCACGATACGGTATGTAGAGTAGTAATTGTATGGTTGATAAAAGTAAGAATGCTTGAAAATATTTTCTATTTCAAGTATACTAAGGCATACGATTAAAATTAAAATGCTTCATTCTTTGTTAATTCAATTTTAAGCGTTTGAAAATATGTAATAGTAATTCGTAACCAATTTTTACATCTATTACCTGATTTATTCCAAAAGACAAAAGAAAAGGGGAAATATTTTGAAACAATTTTAAAGATTATTACTGATTTTGATTTCAGCCAATTTGGTTATATATTTTTTTACTTTCAACACTTCTTACCTACATAATGTACTTCCATAAGTTTGTAAATAAATATAAAAAAGGGACGGACCACCCTTATTACTCAGAGGTATAAAAAAAGATAGTAACATATTCTCAAACCTACTGAATATACACATAAAATTTCATCAAAATCGGTCAAGCCGTTTCGGAGGAGTATGGTAACTAAACCTTTGAGAATTTTATATATTAGACAACTATCTATAATAATAAAGTATCAATAAAAGTGCGTTTAACGAACCGATGTTCATCATCAAACATGAATTAACAAACTATCGCTA
>DWNR01003136.1:0-12125 GCA_018250455.1 Polygonus leo | reverse complement strand
CAGTAGTTTCGGCTGTGCGTTGATATGTCAGTCAGTTAATCAGTTTTGCCTTTTATATATATAGATTGTATTGTACACAATTAATTCCAGAAAAAGGAACAACGTCAATATAGTAGTGACAAGATATCATAATATTGTCGCGAAACAAACTATTTATCAAACAAAATATTTCAAACAAACATAACACGTCAATGCAAACAAACAAATACCGTAGCTAAATATTCTTTATGCAAAAGTAAACAACTTACATTATTAACTTTATAAATATCAAAGCAGATTCTTACCTCTTCGTCATCTTGCAAACAATTTCTCTCGTCGTGGATATATCGTAGCCGGGATAGGATTTCACGTAAACTAAAAACCATTTTGAAAGAGAAATAGCAATTTTACACTGCACTAAGAAAGTAGAATACACTAGGAGTAAATAAATATGATTAGTTTTTAAAACTAAGACACGCACGAGATGCGTACTCGTTTATAATTTCGTGTTGTACCCTCCGAACTTTGACAGATAATAAATGCTTTAATTGAGGCAAAGGTATAGTCGATTGTACGGTGCTTATAATACTGTTTTCTTTCTTTGTGTTATGTTATAGGCATACAATTATTTATTAAAAATTAAACAATATTAGATAATATTGATTAGGTATTATAATGTATTATATTTGTTATTTTTAAAATTATATTATTTACAATAAATAGTGAGCAATGGATAAAATAAAATAAAAACATAATGTCTAAGCTACTTAGTATTATTTATATTGGTAATAATTTAAAGTAACTCATTGATGTTTTGTTTATTTTTATTATGTTTTAAAAACAATTAAACTATAATTTATATTTTAAAGTAAAGTTTGTAAGAAGAACGAAAATTGGTTTTTAATTATTTATTCATCTAAAACGTCAAAATATTCGAACTGTCAAATAATAGCATACTCGTCTCATAGTAAGGCAGAGACATACATTTGACTTCACCGAGCATGTAATTCCATTGGAAACAGGCTCCCAGGGTCAGCAGAGCGACGCAGCAAAACTCACGACTCGCATCTTCCGCTTTGTCACGCACGTTGTTACACCGACACCTACCCTTGTTTATACTTGGATGCATTCATATTTTATGTTTTTGAATTTATTATGAGTAAAGTTATTATTCAAAATTTAGGATTAATGAAATATCCACAATGTTTGCAATTTTTTAATTACCTTAAACTATGTTATAACTGTTTTGTTCATCAAGTGTAATTAACCATGACATTAAAATTACATGGGTAATGAATTACAATATATTTCTTTTCTTTAAAGAAATAAAATACCTAAATGTATTTAGCGAATTGGCATAAAAGTTCTTTGATCTATATTACTAAGTATTTTTGTACGTTCGAGCATGTCATAAATATTCGTGATACTCCATATCGTCCACGACGCTCGACTGTGTATTAATAGTTAGATTATCACAGATCACATTATTGTATCTATATAACCAATTGTAAAAAAAATGTAAGAATCACCACCAGACCAGCCAATGTGCTGGTATGACAGAAATTCTTTTCATTTGTTAGCCAAAACCTTTGCCCTGCCGTGAGACAATAATCTGTTATCATTTTGGGTACTTTGTATTTGGGTTGTTTAGCCTATGTATGTTTTTAGCCAAAAATAAAGTTATGTTGAAAGTAGGAAAAAGGTAGTTGATCAATATTTGCTAGTTTTTGTATGTTCCTGTCATAAATTATTGTGATACTCAACATCGTATGTTGAAATAGACTGCGGCGCCCCAGGCCTGCCCAAGTACAAGTTGTGTGAAATTTACGATTAGTGTTTTCGATTTTATAGTGAGCTCCCTCACTAATACCTCCTGCGAACTACATAAAAGCTGTAATCGTAAACTTTATCGCACTTCCAGCATTTGGGGAATGGAATGAGCATCCCGGATACATAGTCTTATTTTCGGTATTTTCTTAAGTGGTTGTCGTTTAGCCAAGCACGTATTACGTACCTAAGGCGGTCTTGAAAAAGTTTGTGCGTACATTTATATACTTAGGTATAATCCGCTCTAGCTGTTTTGATATATTTTTGTTACGCAAGTTGATTGGTTGGTAATGTCTCAGCAGTTTTTTATAAAACAAATTACTGTTAGTTCAGTCATAAGAAGTACGTAATAGAAAGTCATAAATAAGTACTTATATCAGACCTTACTATCAATAAATTTTAATCAATGACCAAAATTAAATTATCTCAATAATAATAATAACACATAATGTTTATGTAGGGTTTCAGTGTTATCAAAAGCTGCAAGCATCGCGCATCCTGCAACGCCATCTGTTACGATGTGCAGGAAAGACATATATAATGACAGATGGCGCTGTTTCAAATATTGATATAAATATTATGTGCATAAAATATTGAAAAGTTATAAGCTTTTTGAGTAACGAAACTTATGAGACGCTTATGAAATTTAAATCTTAAATTATGTTAGGTAAATTACATGTCTGTTTTTAGAAAGTTAACAATGTCATTGGTACATACTTGCAAGATAAATCCCGTGTGACCGAACACAAACACCCACAGAGAGTGTGCCAATCCAAACTAAGCTTGGGCAATTAGTTATTATATATTAATCTGATTTATTAATCTGGTATATACTAATTAATTTGCGGTATATTAATAGTTATTTGAATAAGGCGGGAATGTTAGGGCCGCACTCCAGCCGAGTGTTTGCTCCACACACAAATACTTGACCGCCGCTGAATCCCGCTGAATACATCAATAGACGAGCATTCAATATTAGGTTTTTATATATCTAATAAGGAAAAACGAATATGGAATATTTTATAATACGTACTGTATTTATCTTTATACATAAATATCTCGTTATCTCGTGTTTGTCACGATGTTTGTTCAGGCTAATTTCAGAAACTGCCGGTTTGTTTTTAATGAAATTTCGATTAGATTTCGTCGTCTATTTTTTACAAATTGCAAGTTCAGTTCACAATATATGTATATTTATTATATCAAAAAACTATACATATAAATAGTGAATTTCTAATAAGTGTGCCCGGTGGAAAAACTCGTGTAGTTCGACCGGGGAGGTACCACCGCCATCCTCATAATCCTCCGTGAAGCAATTTGGTTTGGGGAGGCGTGGTTGCCGGCTAAATTTATACACGAGGCGAATATCTTAGTCCTCAGGTGTAGTAACGCATCGGTGATCAAACTTAGGTATGATTTAATTTTGCTTGGGGATGATTACTTATGTCCATCAGATCATATCAAAAGTGCCCCTGCACCTGTGTTGATAATGATTGGTGATTATATAATATAAACATTACATTGTAGACTTTAATACCGAAATAAAAAAAAATACTATTAATAAAGTTATTTCCAAAAAACTTGTGTGGTTTAAATCACAAACATTACTTGAGCGCCGAGTCAGGCGTGTTTCTTCATTACAAAGTTATATCCATTACCGTATCACTCGGGAGATGAGAACAAAAAAACTTGGGTTCCATCCAACTCCCATCCCAACCGTGATCTATTAACTACAAGACAAAATAACTACAATATCATTAAGCAACGAGGTTGTTGCTTAGCTCACGATTGAATTTAAGTATTCATGGGCTGATGAATAAATGATGCCAATGAGGGGATGCGATCGATTTAGGACCGATTTCAATGATCGAAATAAGTTTCGAGAAAGTGAAAACTTCGCTCCAGGTCCGACTGTTATCTACCTGTTTTGGGACAAGTTTATTGACGGGTAAGAACAGATACTATCAGGAAAGCCTTGCTAATGAATGCGGTTTGACAGACGTCAAATAGAAGACCACCTACCCTCGTTTTATAAACAATTGTATCTGTCTGTCCATCGCGGTTTTAATGCGTAACAAGTTCCCTGAATTATAAATTAAGTTACGTATTATTATTTTAATATTAAATTTCACGCTAAAATTCGAAGTTGGGTACTTCGTAGCACGATTCTCATTTAAATTTAATTAAAGGTATAACACAAAATTAGCTAACTATCCTTGGTAGTATGTAAAAACATCGCTGAAATTTCAAAATTTAGTTTCAACTTCAGTAAGATGCCTTCACACTGTAATACTTGCTCATATTTCATAAATAAATAACACACACGTCAGAAAACAACACAAAGCACGCGTACCTAAGCTTCTTTAAATATTCCTTTCTTTCGTAATCAAAGTGCTGCGTTTGGAAGATAAGAATTCCCAACGCGCCAGAATGTTGACTGCGGATGTATGAGAGTATCGCAGGAGGACGAACGAAATTATTTCACTCATCTATTTATCAAATAAATCCAGAGAGGCGGCTCCCACAGACATTTTACAATTTAACCGTATAAGCTTGGTATTTATTGCTCACGCGAATTTGGACTTAATGTGTAAGCTATCTGAATATTTTTGGCATCTCATATCGAAAAGTAAAGTTATTGAAGAGAACCGCCTCGTAAATGATAAATCGCGTAGAAAGCGAAAACACCACAACAATAAATTGTCTCCAAAACTCATATGGAAATATGCGAAGAAAGCTGTGCTTAAGAGATTTCTGAATCTCGGCCGCAAATCTTTCGAATACCGAATCTTCCCTTAAAATCGTATATAAATAAAAATTATGCTCCCGTGGATTATTTAAAGTAACCGCGAGCGCGATATTTCAATGAAAATCCTTAAAGCGTGCAGATTAAACATGAAAACTTTTTGTATTTGCTTAGCGTTTCACGGTTGATATAAGTGGATTGCAAAAGTTTCGAGGATGAGCATAAAGTGCTCGAGTTGGAGAAGAGAAAAAAATCAGCATTAAGAGTGTCGCAATAACTGAGAGTGTATTTTTGTTACCTACGATAAGTTCCCTGGTAGATCGCCCACAAGGAGCTATTTTATGAATAAATGACGTTTGTGGTTCCTCGCGTGCGATTATAACCATATTTATATAACATAGCCTCAATTCATTTTGACAAAATAAATAGAAGTACTCGTATAATTAAAAAAAGAATAGATGTAACACGAGACTTGTTCAACATAAAAATAATGATTTGAATGACTTCAAATGGAGCGTAGAACTTTTCGCGCTTAGATAAAGGCTTATGATAATATAGTTAAGGATACAATAGCCTTAAACGCCGGTACACATTACGTTTAATTCCTTGGTCATTTATAAGTCCTAACCTCATTATGCATATAACGAAGTAGTCATTATCCTTCCCAAATATGAGTTTGCTTGGTATTCCCTAAAACTCATCCGGTAAAACGACGGTCTCTCACGCAGATCGTTAATTTACGATAGAGGACACAATGATAGCAGTGAATGAAGATGGGCGGGTCGTATCAGGGTAGGTGGAGTTTGATCACACTTGACTCGGGGACGTGTCTTGGCAGGCTTCCCAGCAATGCGGTGAGCGGCCGCGGCTCACGTTTGCGGCTTATGCGGCTACACGGCTAATGTAAGTACTACGAATACTATTTCAGTACTACGAGTACGAGTATCACCACTAAGTTAACGCGACTAATTTAAATAAAATCTTGAATGACGAATACTCACTATACGTTCACATCTCTAGCTTAATTTTATTTCCATTATTCTGATTTCCTAGATTTTCAGTTTTAAATTGAATGTTGACACTCATCATCATCACTGTTTTGTACTTTTTGAAATTATCATATTAATATTTATGTCTACATAATTTCCTACATACGATATCACATCTGTTATACACATATTGCATATGTTTAAAATGTTTGTCTCATCTTTAAAAATATTTCAATTCTGGCAAGATTAATAAGGATTTTTATCTAATTCGGTCTAGCGACGAAGTAAGCCCTGTCTAATGAAGAAGAAATTAAAACCCAATAAACAAACAAAAAGCTAAAAGAACAGACTAATAACTACCAATCCATTTGAATTTGTCGTTTGATGTACAAGACGCTATCAACGCATGTCGCAAGGCTCAAGCCGCATCCCTTTTAAGTGTACATAAGTTGGAGAGGTGCCGGCTTACCCGATGGGCCGGCGATAACGTCAAATTTACGGCAAAAGACTCAAGTGTAAGTTGGAGCAAAGGGGCACTGCGCACAATATTGGTCGGGAAAATATCACTGAACAGGTACAAGATACTTAGTATATTTAGTAGTAATAGTGATATACGTTGGGATCAATAGTTGTGCTGATTAACATTGCATGCGGTTTAAAAAAGAGTGTCCGTTTCTAATCATTTATATTTCGTTATATTTAGTCATAAGCGTTACGTGAATCACAAAAAGTTTTGTGATTTTTTACGCAATAAAAGTATCATTCTGATTATTTTCGGTTAAGTTAAAATCGGGATGTTTTGTGAGGAAGAAAATAAAGAACAGATTGTACTTATAAACGATTTAGTTAACTAAGCGATAAATTTATTTGCACAAGAAAATTTGTATAATGACACAAATTGAATAGACAGGTATGATATTGAAGCGGTGTTAGCAATTTTCCGAGATTCGTCAACTCATGGTAGGGTCTCCAAACGGCGGGGGGATATTATCTATTCATCGAGAGGCCCTCGCCATTGCGACCTTAAATAGGACCACTTGGAAAGGAAAATATATTGAAATCACAATATGAACATTAACCTCAGGCTTCTTTTGTCCGATCAAAACATTTTTTGTATATTAAAAATATCTTAGAAATATTTATTTAACAATAGCATTTAGGGGAATCTACTTATTCATGAAATATCTGCATTTCAACTTGCTATTGATAGGTTTAGGAAACGATTTCTTCCATTATGATAAATGACATGAAATTACAGTCGTTACACTCATAACTCTCTCTATATGTTTATATGTGTTGTATGTTCTTTGAACACACACACAATGCAAGTGCCTGTGCAAACATTTTGACCTAGTAACAGTAATTGAAATTTGTCATTCAGATTTTTGTCTGAATCGATCCCAGAACTTTCTGCGTAGGTGTCCTGTTTAATGACCGCCATCCATGTCGTCGATCCTATAGTGCATAAGTCGGAAACGTGTGAACAGCAACACGATTCGATAAAACAATTGTTCAGAGGTAATCTTTACTTTTAACAACAAAGTTGAGAGCAATTCGAAATATCAGACATTCATCACATGAACGCAATTGGGACATACAACACAAATGTATCAATTAAAAAAACGATTTTGATAGATTTCATATGTAAGTATCGAAGCGTTATGGTTTAAATGTCAATTTAATAGATAAAACGGAGTAAAATAATGAACTGACGCGAGTCGCGCACATAAAATACGATTTTATCGCACCGTGGGGAGGGACACGTTTTCGAATATCGTAATAAAAAAGTCACAGATGTCAAATTTATGACGTTGGACCATTGTAAAGAGATTAAAAGATTTACTACGAATGGGGGTCGGCGCTACGCCGGTGCTACGCGGCTACGTCCCTCTACGTTGTAAGTTCTACGAGGGATCAATTTTACAAGTTTAATAGCGTTGTAATCCTTTTATATTGGCGTATATAACAGATATGACGTCTATTTTTCCTGAATTTACTCACCAACACAGCTACCAGGAATTATACGGAGATTTGTTGATATAAACTTACCTGAAAAAATAACAAACACATTGTTAAACAATATTCATATAAATGTTAATAAATTACGTTAAATATTTAAATAGTCTATCATACGACCGGTTTAATTAATAAAATCTTAATACCAAAGTTTTAGTTGAAAATGTAAAGCTTATTAAATGTACATTGTACATTTAGAATTCATTGCCCGCCTTCACCCAGTTTGGTTAAGGGCAACATTAATATAATGCATCTAACTTCACAAATTATGAAAAGGAATTCCCGCGGGGCGAGCGATACATTAAAACCGTCCGTTAACTTGCAGAATAAATCACGGTAAGCGCCAACGCCGCCAAATAAATAATTTTCTTTATTCATCAAAATTAAAAGGAGCAGTTGACAAAAAGCCGTCCTTAATTAAAATTCGCTCGGCCGATGTCCGACCACGACTACATAAGAGGCAAAATCTGATTTCGCGTAGTGGTTTTTCGTTTAGGAATTCGAGGTTCGAATCCCAGGCATGTCTCTCAGTTTTACGAATTTATCTGCAAAGTATATGTGAAGGTAAACATCATGAAGAAACCTGAGAGCTTTCTAAGAAAATCTAATGGCGTGGAAAGTATATCGGTTCCGTCTTTGACTATAGCCTAATTATTTTCATATTAATAGGCAACCCATACCTTGCATTGGCTTGCATGATGATGATGATGCTAGTAGTTATTATTGTAACATTGTTAATCTACTCAAAAAAAAAAACAAAAGAAATACGCTGAAATAAGTACGCTATAAGATTCAATTTCTCATTCGATACTTGGTAGTAGAACAAGTCCTTAATTGAGCAGTTTCATGCCTTCGGTTCGATCATCGAGTTAGCGCTACTCGGTTTATTTGCCCTTGGGTTGTACGCAACAAATACCATTATAACAAGTTACCGGGCTTCCTCCGCCGTTATTCAGAATAAGAAATACATTTTTATTCTCAACAGACTCATTATGAAAAGAATTCAAGACACTTAAACGGATTATGGCATAACAACCGTTTTGTAGAAAGTAAAATATTCCGATGGGCTTAATAAATAAAGCGTTTGTTGGTTTGGTTTTTGGTTTTTGTGCTGTCAGCTGAGCTGGAAAAGTTCCTAGCATTAAAAAGGTACATATTAAGTAACATTTATGTCCAAAAAGTCCACTTGCCATGGACAGTATGACATTGAGAGTCTCAATTTGAGACGTAAGAGCATAAATTACGATGCAAAAGTAAGAAAACGGCTTTTTCTATCTACGATAAAATAAATTACGCTATATCAAAACTAGTCCCTCAACAAGCGTTGACACACGTATGAAGCGTAATTTAGTATGAAGGTAATATTTCTGAATATCGTTATATTGCTAGCGAAATATTTATTACAAAAGTTTGATTTTTTTTTCTAGAAATATAAAAAAAAATATTAAGACTTGTACGATTTATGGATCATCTGAAATTTTGTCTATATTAATATAATAAAACTGGATATTTCTATAGAATTACGAATCACAGCCAATCATGCTTGCACCCAGTTATTCCAAAACATACTAATCCACAAATAACAAAATATTTGTTAAAGATACCAAAATAACCAGATTCTACACCTTTACAAAAACACATACTTTTAAAACCAGAAAATAATATTACCTATAAGGAAGATAATTAGATGGTGTTAATGCTTTCCTCGTTAGTTTAATCGTTAGTGTCTGTCACTTTTAACATATATCTTATTTTATTTGGTTTGATTTGGTCGGACATTTTAGCATAACTGGGTCCGATTGTGATGCGGGTTGGTGGATGGATAGATAGATAGTACCCAACAGTTTGGTAAGCAAAAACAAAGCAGACGACACGTCTATACAGAGTAATCGCTTAAGTCCTTTGTGTCATACCCAAAACTAGATAATTTGAATCTCTTCATCTACACTTCCTTTTGTTAAGTAAATCTATATTTCAGCTTAATGTATGATCTCATATGTATAAATCCTAAAAGGCATGGTCGATTTTTATGTTTTTTTTTTGTGAAAATATTTAAGGGTGGGCATGGATAGCTCGTGCTTCTTATTCTTTACTTCTTACAATGAGAAGAATATAATGAAATTTTAATATGCAAGTATTTTTTAATTAAATGGGATTTGAACCCGGACCTCAGTGTGACAGGTCAATTTCTTAACCATTAGGTTATCACTGTTAACGTCATCAAAATATTAATAAATAAAACCCAAAAACGAAGATTTAAAATTTGCACCGTATGTATTAAAGAAATAATCACTTAGAAAGTATTATGAGTGGAATATTTCATTGAAATATTATGAATTAATGTCGTGCATTATATTCAAAAAGCGAGTCACGTTGACAGAAAATCACAAAGGAGCTTTTAGAGAGGTGAGTATGTGCAGAATGAAGATGTACAATTTTTATTATTTTCAAATGAAACGAATGCTTTGTTATATATGCATTAGGCACAAGAGGCGAGCAAGGGGATTAGCTAATGGTTTAAGCCCAGTGTAGACGTGCGCGCGCTAGGGAATACCCGACCTGGTAACACATTAGTACCGAAGGGGATTATTATTGCTGTTTACCAAATTACAATTACGTATTTGTCTTAAAATATTATGATGATAATGGATCCTCGTCATGATTAATATTGTTTCTCTGGTTGATATTGAACACATCTTTAAAAATATATGGTGATATTTTTCTACTTAATTAATAGAATAATTGTTTTAGGGTTCCGTTTCTCTTACAAAGGCTTATCTGTACGGACGTCCACAGCTGTATTTCTTGAATCCGCATATTTGACATTTATAAAATATATTTATTCCGCTAAATATTGCATGGTGATACGGAACTTTTCGAGTGCAAATACGACTTGCTCATCGTTGATGGAAACAAAGCGAAGCATATCTATATATACAAATAATATGGTATCCGAGGTTATAGGAAATTAATTTGTAAACGGGTGTTCAATTCAAGTGCCCATCGAGTTTTCAATTACACAAAGTGATCGCCGCAGGGTTGTGTGCGCACCGCGAAAAACGTTGCTGTGGTCAAGCATCCTGGCCGATTGCACGCCGAACACTCCGACACCACTCGTAGAGGAAAAACAAACACAATCACCAACACTGTAAGGTATGTTTTCCAATAACAAAATTTCATTATCTACGAAAATCGTGAGACAACCTCTCTTCGAAAGGTTGAAGGAAAACTCGATCGCTTTTCTAGGGGAAAGCTCTCAGTGGTTTATTGCGTTATTACCTGGACGTGTCTGCCGCGCCGGGACAGCCGCAATTTGGAGAGAAAAGAACGATATGTTTCGTGGAAAAGGATTTTATACAGCTCAGGCGCATTGGAGAAAAGACCAAGCGCCTCTATACATGCCCTTAGTAATTTTGTTTGATCGAAAGCACTACGACACCTACTTCAGTTTTTATTTTTATCCGATTCAATAGCTCGCCAGTCCGTGAACCTCCCATCGAACCATTTGTTGCCAGCTGCGGTGTATACTTTTTCGCCTGGTTACAAGATACTCTTATCAAATAATGTGCTACAACTTAAAGTGTTTTATTTTAGTTCTTCTTGACTGACTAAGTTTGTAAGAAATAATATAAGATTTGGTATAATTCTTTGTGTGCTTATATGAATATTGTGATTAACCGTCTACATAGGGCAATATGTTACAATCAGTGAAATCAAAGCAAGTTAATCCGCAAGAAAAATTGGCACCAAAGAATTACGTCACACACCCTTTACGACAATCCTATAAGTCCCCGAATACTATTCAATAAAAACGTTAGAAATCGGCCAAAGATTTGACCCCAATAATCGTGCGACAAAAACCGTAACTCAGTCTTAGGATCTATGAAATAAGACCGAAGGTCCATAAATAAAATAATAACCGGTCAATAAAATCTTTTGACGCGACGGTTTTCGGGGTAAATCTGTCAAATACGTCTGGACGAAAATAAAAGAATTTCTTGAGGGTGGGGGCGTGAAGTGGTTGAAATTTGATCTGTGACAGGTCGAGATCGGACGTCATCAATCGACGGTAATTGGAGGGTTCGGTGTCAAACGACCAAATGATATGGTCCATCTTAAATATATCTCGGATCGTTTTCTCACTACATTTATTCGGTAACTTGTTACCATATGTAACAATTTGTCAAGTTTTATCTTTATGGCTTGGAGCGTTATATTTTGGTTTTTCATTTCAGTGTATGTTTTAACCTTGAAAACAAAATAACGTAATCTAAGTCGTTTTTATTACCACGAAAGTAGTGAGTTATGAGCTCTAGTTAGATGTTATACTTAATACACAGTATACACATATTTGTTTATACAAACGTAACAAATATTTTATAATTACGATAAAAGTAAAATAGTAAAACTAACATTATTTTTACAGAGTTTGGTATGGTTATCTGCAACATTTATCAAAAATGACTAATGAACAGGCAATGGCAATAGTTATGGCCAGGTGGTAGAACTCGTTTAGTTCGACCGGGGAGGTACCACCGCCACCCTCATAATCCTCCGTGAAGCAATTT
>DWNR01003135.1:0-12126 GCA_018250455.1 Polygonus leo | reverse complement strand
TCGCGTTTAAGTATAGCCGACAACCACGCCTCTCCATACCGAAACACAATAAATTGCTTCACGGAGGATTATGAGGGAGAGAGAAATTGAGAGAACAGAGGAAATACCAACATTACTAAAATAGTACTCATGCGCTCTCTTATCTTCTCCAAATTCGTACAGGGGTCGTATTGAAAGCGAAGTGGTTAAAAATTTAAAGAATAATACATTTAAAATAATATTCTACGCCGTATGGCATTTTATTTTGGGTGACATGTCATAGGATACTTAAAAACACTGCAAGGATATTTATGAACATTTGGCGACGTAATTTCGACAGGTTTGTCATGACATAAAAAGCGCCGAAGATGACCCGTCGGCATAACGCGGCATCTTGGTCAGCGTGATACGTGACGGATAATGCATTCTCGCGTAAATAGTTACTCGACGAAACATTGGATCGTAACATTGTACGCGATGTAATTGCGACCGATGTGTCATTGGTTACTTAAAACAATGCAAGCGTTTTCAACCGAATATATGTCAAAGTACTTATAGGCAGATGTGATTTAGGTGACTGGACGCTAAACGTGGAAGCGGAAACCGTATATGTCCAGCGAAATGCGAATGCAGCTGGAAGAATGTAGTCAGCCCCTTAATTGAAAGATTTAAAAAAATATATGTTTTTGCTATCCAAAAGATCGTAAGATATTAATTACTATTCGTGGAGTTTTGGTGCAGTGGTGGTTGGATTTCACATAATACAATAACCAAAGTTCCGAATGGAGTGCAGTATTGACAGAGCTGTTCCCGAATGGTCAAATTGCATGGTCAATCTATACAAATAAATAAAATTGGAGTGTCTGTTTGTTATATAAAAATTAACTGGTTTTTAATAAGAGCATATATGGTACATAGGTATACCAAAATAACATTTTTTACAATTTTTGTCTGTCTGCCTGTAGCCGGAACACAGAGACAGACGTCTCTTTGTTCCGGCCTCTGGAACGGCTGGATCGATTTTGACGGGACTTTCACTGGCAGTTAGCTGATGAAATAAGGAGTAACTTAGGCTAGTTTTATTTCAGAATTATAAAATATAACATGAACGCGGACCGAATTCCACGCCGACGGAGCCGCGGACACAGCTAGTAATACATATAAACATACAAACATATCTTCACGCCAAATCCCTAACGGGGTAGGCAGAGAGTATCGATATAAACATACATATAAACATAGTGCATATAAATCTAATGTAGGTTAATTATCAAAGGTGAGTCATTAAAACCTATGGATAATATTATGGTGGACTCTAGTAAGACGTCAGATTAGAAAAAAATAATTTAGTAAATTGTTTACCTTTGAGGCCCATGCATTTTTTTGTCTAAATAATATGTGACTCTTTTTGACTGCTTTATTGATAAATCCGAAAAGCATAGTTATGTTTTAAGTTATATTCACTTCACAATAAAATTAATTAAGATGACACGTCTTTACTTAACATCCTACAGTTTAACACTGATGAAGCTTCCATGGTGGTCACCATTTATTTACCTAATTGAGCCTCATAGCTTTTTCTTTTATTTTAATTAATTAATCTTGAGTATTAATCAAAATTTTTATTGTATGGGCGTGCGTCATATTTTGAACTTTTGATTTTTTTCTGGAGAGAAGGGCTATTTATGGGTTACTTAGCAAATGGGTATAATAATACTTAGTGATTTGATGTGTTTCTTCACGTGTAGCTACTCTATCATAATCTTCTTCTTAATACATAAAAATGAATATTTGTCTGTATGTCCGTTAAAGAATCGTAAACTATGCATTTGATCATGTGATGATTTTTAACCATGTTGCCGTACATGAACCCACGAAGGTTTCTGAGTTGGTACGACCAATTGTCGTCAGATCATGCCACTGTCATTCCAATGAATTTTATATATTGCCGTGACAGACATAACTTAATTTAACTAACAATATTTATAGTTAAGACAGGGCAATAACTTTAGGGTCAGCTAGTATTATATAATATTCACGATATTTGTCCACGATAATCCCCAAAAATACTTAACCGAAACAAAATCAATAAAATTTTCCGTATTTCTACCTATACTATCTTAAAGCAACTTGAAAGGAAGGAAGAAATTTAGTCTAGATAACTGACTTAAGTAAGTATATTTTTAAATAATATTTATCAAAAGTAAATAAAATTCGTCTGGCAGGGCAATATACAAAAATTCTCTGTTGTGATGTTCATTACCCTAATCTCCCAAACTCCTTATAGTCTAGTCTAGTTGATAAGTTGAAAATGGTGTTAATTCGACATAATGATGCTAAAATAATATGCTCATTAGATCATCATGTTTAGAAATCATGTTTAGATCATTGTGCTAGAAAACTGTGTCTTAGAACATAAAAATATCCAAAAGTTATATAAAGAAAGTAAAAAGTAGTGTTTGGTTTTTGCTTATAGTTCGTAAAGTAATATTTTTTGGATTTTGAAAAAAAGATCCTCAAAAGGAAGAATTTCACTAAAAAGAACTTCGAACTTCCGAAACTGTACCTCTATCATTAATAATTTAAAGTTGATAATTGCCGTCCGCGCGCAATTTTTAGGTTGCGTGCAATGCATCTCAAGTCAATAAGTTACAATAAAACATTTTTTTAGTATTTCGACTCGATTTAAAAATCTAAAAAAATTATGGTATAATATGGTTGGAATTTTTTCTTAAAGTTAATTTGCTAATAAACTAGAGTCTAGTCTTGATGATTGTTAATTAACAAAATTTTCCGGGACTTCCCTTATCATTGCAAATTATAAAATATATTTGACCGAGCGAGCGAAGTGAGCGAGGTCTACAAATCAACTTGGGGCAAAATACATTTTTTGTATATATGTATGTTTGTAACGCGATAACTTTCGAAGCGTTGGTCTGATTTTGATGAAACTTAAAAGGCATATAGGATCTGTCAATAGAATTTTTAAGTTCGTGGGGCAACAAAATCGGTTAAGTAGTTTTTGAAAAAATTACAATTAAAAATTAAAATATCCAATTACTTCGGAACCGTGTGTCTAATTTTGATAAAAATTAAAAATATAAGTAGAAATTATCAATAACATTGTTGAATGTGTTGGGAAAATAAATTGAGTCAGTCGTTTTTAAATTTAAGCATTTAGTTTTGGGTTATCAAAAATTTATTGTGTTCGCGAGGTCTAAGTTCGCGGCGAACAACTAGTCAAATAATTGCTATAAAGATTTTCCGCTTCGTAGAGCCCTCCTTATACACACACTAAAAAGATAACGTGGTAAAAGTTTAAATAAATTTGATACTTTTTTGTTTATAATTATTTGTTTAAGTTAGCAAAAAATGAAACGTCACCATAATACCGTTTATATGTGAATAAAAACACTTTTATTAATAACTAGCTAAATAAACCTAAATCTGCTAATTTAATTAGTATTCTTGCCTCCTCAGATAATGGGAAAGTAAGAATCCAGCAAAATATGTGTTACATTTTAACGATTCCACAATCATTACAATTTGGTGAAATTGTTTTATTCATTAAAAATGAAAATTTGTTCGAAAATATGTGTCCAGAACGTAATCTTAGAGCAATTTTAACATAATTGCCTTTTAATTAACATTTTCTATCCATGGATATTGCAGTATATGAGGCTGAATGATCCGATACCAGATCCCTTTCTCATGTAAAAGTATTCTTGCCAATCCTGTGTGCACTGTTTCTTTAATAACAAAACGTAATCTGAGTAAAATGGCAGTACGTCAAGTGATCCCATCTACTGTAGCTTGTTTAGCCAATAAATCAACACTATAATTATCTTTTAAATTAATTTGAGATGGTATCCACTGAAGAACTACTTTTTAGGTTTAAATAGTAATTGATTTTGTTGTCCTTAATTGTCTTATTTGTAATAGATATGTTGGTAGTAATTACAGGACGATGTGGTCGCCATGCGACAAAGTCCTTTACACAGCCCTGTTGGACAATAAATAAAAAAAAATAACTAGCTGTGCCCGCGGCTCCGCCCGCTACCCTTCCTTTTAGGGGTGAATTTTTATCACCTAAAACCTGGCCGGGGGTCTTCTCGACAGATTAGCTAAGTTTGCGCCAAAATTCGTTGAGCCATTTTGATGTGATGCGCGGTCAAATAAACAGACAAAAAATTTAAAAACTGTTAACACGTGTTCTATTATCGATTTTAAGTATCCCCAGCCAAGTATTTCTCGAATATCTTCCATGTACAGATTTTCGACCCTCTTTAGCTTTATTATATTTATAGAAAAAAAATAAGCTCTATTTGTTTATAACAAATGGACTATTTCAATATTTTTTTGCAACTGTCATTTATGATTAAAAAAATGTCTTAACAATAATTTTTAATTTTTTATAAACGTTTTTTTTTTTAATTATTTAAATAAAAGATCGTAATATTTTTTTTGTGCTCGAAATAATTAAATATCTCCGTGGCAAGTCATAGTTCATACTTTTTGAGGGCGTTAAATTATAGAAAGAAAGCAAAAAACAAAGAAAGCAAAAAATTTAGATTTTTCTTCTATAGATGTCTTAGAAACCGTACATGATAAAAAAAAAAATGTTATGGCTAGATCCGAAACTACAATTGGAGCTACAATTTGCTCTTTATTTGGTGTGCGACTACTTTCTTCCAATTTACAGCCGATTGAAAATACCAAAAAAAATGGAACTGTTTCTCTTATTTTTTGTAACTGGTGTAAATAGACCCATAGTGTGTATTTTTATAATCGTTTTAACTAATTAATGTTTGTCTTGTTGTGTAAAAAAATATTGAATCAATATAGTAGCTTCGCTCGCGTAGATGGAGTCCTTTTTTTACCAGCTCCTGCTCTTACATTACATACATACCAAAACGCGTAAATATAATGTAATTCCATATCTACTAAAAGTAATTGTTTCAGACACAGCTTATTTTAGAAAAGGATGTTTCGTAATGTCTATCTTGTTCATAGTTCTCTGTTAAAATACAAATGGGAATAATAAAATAAATGGTAATTCTGTAATATCATTTTGTGTATTTAATCCCTCAAATATTTATCGAACAAACCGAGATTAAAAAAGTTTATATACAAAACAAGCGACCATATTACTAAAACAATTTCTTAGCAACTTATTGAAACATTGTATAATAAAAAGAAGTGTGTAATATTTATTAATTTCAGTAGACTTATTTGTTAGAGTTAATTGTAAATATTAGTGGAGATATTCAGGCTCATTTGTTTACTAGTAGACATCTACCCTAAGTTTATTGATTGCAGGCAATGATATTTTACAACTAGATATGTATGTTAGTTACATACAGTTATAGATAGTGGCGAAGATCGCAATTCGTTTTTAAAATAATTCATATCTAACAAGGCGTAAAACAGTTCATGGTATTTATTTACAACTTTATTAAAATTTTGCAGTTGTGTATTGCAACACCGCATTTTAAGATGTTTTTTGTATTATTTTTAAATAAAAATTACACTGACCCGTCGCGCACATATTTATTTTGCTCAATTCAGATGCATATGTCTTTTACTTTTTGAGCATTAGTAACATAGGTACCTAGTGTAAATATTATCATTGTTTGCAGATCACAAAGTTTTTTGTTGCGTTAATTGAGATCGATAAATTAATTTGTGCCATTCACGGTCACATATTTCTTATATATATATCATCTATAATATTCTCATATGTAAACATCAAGTATTTTTAACAATGGAATTTGTAACTTGGATTTTAGTAAAGATATCGTACTTAAAATTTACAAAAACCTATAACTACGTGTTCTATGACTATTTAATTTTACTTATGCTAAATAAATATTACAAATTAAACGCTTCGCCTGAAGATGTTATCAAGGATTTTGAAGAACAAATCATGTGGAAGTCCTCTGGTGACTTGTTGGATTTGAGTTCTAAGGAGATCATAGGTAGCTTCTTCGTATACTGAATAAGTGTGAGGCAGCTGAAGTTCTTCATACAGATCCTTAATTCTCTCAGCATCACCTGGCTTAGCGCTACCATAACACTCTTCCATTATTTGTCTCTGAGCCGGCGATACCCGTTGAAGTGCGACAACTGCCAACCAGGTGCATTTTCCATCTTGAATATCAGTACCGTTCTTGCCAGTTGCAGCCGGATCTCCAAAACAGTCTAGGAAATCATCCTGTAAAAGCAGAAATCAAAATCATGCTTTAGAGAACTTAATAAATCGAAAGGAATTAATCGTTTTTAATTTAAATAAATGAAGCTTTTACTAAATACTATTATATATTTTAAATGCGATTTAAAAATAAATGATTAATAAATCGTTATTAGCATAGTGATGAAATTGCGCGATCATGGCTGTCTAGTCCTAATCTAAGAGAATCTATACGAATGCATTACTGGTACATTGAGATTGTGTTTAATTATTCATTCGACACACCTTCAAATAACTTTTAAAATTTTATTAGATAGTGTTGAAAAGTACCTGTATTTGGAAGAACTCTCCCATCTCCATCAGAATTGTCTTCGCCTGTCTATGTGTCTCCGGATCGTCCACGCCGGTCATGAGGAGCGCCAAACTCACTGGCATTTGGAATGTGTAGTACGCAGTCTTGTACTTCGTGATCACTTCATACTTCTCCATCGTGAACTGCGTTAGGTCTGGTTTCTCAGTCTTCGTCATTAGCTTCTCCAGGTGTTGGCCGATCGAACATTTGAGCAGCATCTGTAAATGTAAATATTTGCCAGGTGGTAGAACTCGTTTAGTTTGATTGGGGATGCACTACCGCCCCCTCATAATCTCCTGTCAAGCAATTCTTGTTTTGTGAGACGTGGTTGCCGGCTATACTAATACACGAGGCGAACATCTTAGTGCTCAGGGGTAGCAAGACGTCTGTGATCAAACTTAGGTATGTTTTAATTGTGCTAGGGGTTGATTACTGATGTCCATTGGCGTCAGATACCACTTACCATAAGGTGGATTGCATGCTCGTTTGCTACCTTTATACGATAAAAAGAATGTAAATAATATCGTTTTACGTAAGTAAGTCACGTTTAACTTGTGGCGACCTTAAAATGCTAATAGAGTTTCATGTATGCGTATCTGATTCGTTATGTGCTCAATGCGTTTGTCTTGCGCTGTTTGTAAGTAGGTATTATTCATGGTCTGCATTGTTTTGTGTTGATTATTTACAAAACATTAATTAGTCTTAATTATACTATTATTTTATTTAGTAGTTGTTTTTTAAAATTGTATTTTGTATTTTTTTTTTTCCGGATTCTTAGATTAGATTATCTTTAATATTCTAAAATACCACACATAAGATTTAAGAGGCTACATCTAAAGAGTTAATACCTTAATTGGCAAAGTTAATCATTTGATATAATTCGACGCTAATAGATGCATTAAATATACAAACCTCATTGAACATTTCCAACACGTTCTTGTAATAAGATTTGGTGTAGAAATGGCGTTTGAGCGTGGAGTACATGGCCGCTTGGATGAAAGAAGCGTCATTAATGCCTCCAAGGCCGACCTCTGGACGCCTGTACCAGCAGGGCACGCCTCGTCGCATCTCGGTACCATCCATGACATCGTTCAGCAGCATTTGGTGCGTGTGGAACTAGAAGAAACAATGATCAGATTAGTCTTGTCGAATAGCGACTCGTTCCTAACAATTGAAACAGGTTTAACGGCTAAATTGTGATTGTAGGTATATCTCTATCGTTATCTAGGCTATTGGATGTATGTTTTATCTTCGGAGAAGTCGCAAAGGAATTTCGAAAAAACTGGATTATATTAATTCAATCGATAAACGTAGCAATGGTGGTCTTAACGTTTGAAGTACGTTCTATTTTAACTATGGTCGATTTAAGTTCAAGCGCTATGGTACCGCACCAACATTTGGTTTTGTATAAAAAATGTGGCAAAGTAAGAAAAGTCCACATCAATTATTTTGAACGAAAATGTATTTAGGTGTTATTCATTTCGTAACAAGTATGTATATGATAAAATATGACTTAAACTCTTTAATAAAGAGTTTAAGAATATCTCTCTTCTTAACAAACTCGACTCATAACAAAAAAGTCTTAAAAAATAAAGGTAACATTGAAACGATTATTTTTATAAACTGCAATATAGGAATAACTTAATAATGCACAAACTAAGTACCCACTTCGTTAACCGGCTCGTTTTCCTAGAAAACAGGTAAATCCAAGTCTATTGTGCTCGGATATGAATAGGTTCCTTAAGGCCCTTCACAAAGAGCAATATAACAATACAATAAAAAACTATAGAAGCTATGTACTAACTACGTATTTTGGTGTATTTTATAGCTGCACGTAAATTTAATATAATATGAGTGTACCATAAACAATTTATATTGATAATTTAATAAAAAGTAATCGTTGTTTATTAGACAACAGTTACTTTTTACAGTTAAATTTTATTGTACTATCGTGGTGTTTTTTTAACAAGTTTCACGACAATAAATTGATTCAAAACAATTCATTTGTCGCTCATTAATACTCATACTTCCGCTGTTGCTAAAACATGATTCTCAAAGTTGTTGCGTAATTACAATTTATTATTAGATACATATTAAAATCATAATAAAAATAAGTCACGTTTTTTGCGAATTATGAAGGTCAGTACAGACGAAGTCATTTAATTTGCATACTAGCTGCTTTGTTGTTTTATAGACGTCATTATATTATATTGTATTATACATCTTAATAAAATTAAATCAGGTTGTCTTGTGTATGGGGCAATATTTATTTCAGATTTTATTAAATTCATTAAGATTATGTTTATAATACAAAAACTGCATATTGTTAATAGGTATATACAATTTATGTTCAAAATTATGTCTTTATACGTTACATCAAAGCCTTAGCCATATTATATTTATTTATTAAGGATTGCTAACGAAAAGGGCACTACGTACACTAATAACTAATATGTTTGTAATAAAAGAATAAGTTAAAATGATAGATAATTGATGTGTTTTTATAAATAATTAAAATATATTTACTACAGTATGTATTATAATATTACCATTTCCGTGCACCATCCCATTATGTTGGCCAAGTGGATGTTTTCTTGTGTAAGATTGTGTGGTTTCTCAAGCATCTTGTAAGCGAGTACTGTGGCGAGTCCACGGTTTTTCTTTCCGTTCGGCACATTGTATTGTAGAAGCTGTAACAATAGTTTTCAAGTTAAAGAAATGTCAAACAATATTATCCCACATAAAACCCATATAAAAATTACAGCGCTAATAAAGAGACAATGATAATGATAACTTAGAACTATATAGCATTATATTAAAGATCTAGGCAATATTTTATGAATACTTTACATTTTAACCAGCTATAACTATTTGGACAAATGTGTTACAAGCGCTTCAGGTAGAGTTTATTTCGTACAATCGCAATATTTTTATTGAAACAAGTGTTTACAAATGACTCATAAGTATTTATATGATTGTAATGTTTACATATCGTTATATAATTGCACACCCAAAAGTTAGGAAGACAATAAGAGCAACAGCTTTTATTGCTACCCATTTTGTTTTATTTAAATGAAGCATCAAACCAAGCTACAGCCAACAATGATGTCATTAGATTCTACAACTTTAAAACGTTAATGGGCACGTGTTATTTCGTGTGACTATTGACAACAAAACAAAGAATTTGCCACGCGAATTAATCATGGAACACAACTTGTGCTACGGCTTATTTTATGTAAATATCCAATTGTATTGTTATGATACCACATGTAAAGTTAATAGTCAGGTATATATTGTCGTGATAGCATTATGATTAATTTATATTTAATCAACTTAAGACTTGTCTGTTAGAGTAAGTAATGATAATAATTATAATCTTTAATCTTATAATGTCTACTTAATTTTATACATATGTTTTAGCAGGATAGTTTCATACAATTTTAAATTGGGAGATCATATCTGAAAATTACGTGCCTTTTTATACGGGTGCAATAAAAAGTGCTATTTCTGTTGCTTTGTTTATTTATGATCGCTGGAAAAAAGTAAATAAGTACGGAACAGTGCAAAGACCGTTTAGATAAAAATAGCATCTACGTTGTGTCTACTAAGCGTCGCAAATATAACAGGTTTTACATTACCTATGTATTGTAATACGCTAATCAAAGATACGCTTTATGCTAATTAAAAGAGCTAGGAAATTTATAGATCAAAGGATTTAAATGGTATTTTAAATATTGATGTTCACGCACATATTATAAGAATAATTTTAGGTACTAGCTAGCATTTTAGCTACTTAGATAAAATAACACTACGATAATTAACCAATAATCAAAGCATTTAGATGAATTACTTACCACACAAGTACTGTAACTTTAATCGTTAAGAACTTATGCCATGAGTGCTAAAATAACGCAGTTCTATATGATTCTGTCTATCAACTGACAAAAACAACATAGAACGTACCTTAGCCAACCACTTGCTGGCATCCGGCACGTCAATATGCTTGCCAGTTTCAGTGAGGTCCCTCACGATGTCCGGGAAGCAAGCCATAAACTCCCGGGACTGGTCCTTGGAGACGGCCAGTCCTCGGGTCGCTAGTGGCATTTGCTGCGGAGTGAGGGTCGACAGGAATCTAGACAATGAAATTTACATTGCAATCTATCTATTATTGACTCATGGTATTATCAAAAACATTATTAATCCTGATTATTATGCATTAAACATTTAAGAATCTGGTCATTAGGTACAGATATATAAACGATAAATTATAAGTCATGATAAACAATACAATAGTACTACACATTTAAAATCATACTTCTGTAATATTTGTAGTCAACAAAAGGTTGTAATTATCAAACAAAACAAAGCAAAAAATGTATAATGCAAGTAGCAATCATTCTTATGAGCATGAACATAGGTGAAAATAATTTATTGCCACTTTCTAGATAATAAAAGTCTAGAAATATAACGCTTAAAATAGACAGAAAGAAGTACTATTTACTACCAGCAATCACATTGTACTTAATAACGTGTGATGAAACATAACCCTTATAGTAGCTCGTATGGCTTCCAGTGTTACGCAAACTTTGAGAGACTGTGTAGAGTGCACTGACCTGTGGTATTTCTGCAACTTCAGCAACTTCTTAGGCAGACCCGTTTCCTCAGCTTGCGGAGACTTGTGGGATGGTTGATCGAGCCTGGGCACCATGGCATCCGAATTTGTAACGCTCGTAGTCTTGCTGATTTGCCGGCGAATTTCATTCTTGTACATTTGCAGAATCTTGTCCAAGCTCTTCCTTGTAGAATACATCTTCGAGATCTTTAAAATTCTTCAAGTTAAAAATCGTTGAAAGTTTTTTTTTATTTAATAATGCTTTGTATTCAAATTTATTTAGTTAAAGTAACAGAATTGCACTTTAGCGACGTCTGATCACCACGAGAACGTGTGACGGACTGAATGACTGATTCTTTGTTGTGTTTGCCTCCTTACTTGTTCCACGGTTCCAGCGGTTGACTCAAAATAAGCACTAGAGCCGTTTGTAATGTTTACGTTCTTTTATCGATGTCGATAACGTTATCATTTATATGTTGCCCCTGTTTATTTAAAGTATTTAAATCGTCCGATATATACTTAATAAGATATACTCATGTATCACTGTCATGACAGATGTTATTGTATCAGAATGTAATTTTATTTAGGTAAGTGTGTAATCTATGTAGGTAGTTACATTAACACAAAATTATGAAAAGCATAACAAGCTAGATCAACATTAAAAAACTGAAATAAATGTATTTTAGTTATTAGGATGTTATATCTTAGTTAAGTATGTAAATTATGAGAAAGCTTTTGTTTCATGAATTAATTTGATTCTATTTTAACTCAAGATTGTTTAATATTAACAATTTATTATTAGAAGTACTGTAATGCAAAAAATACACGCATTAATTTAACAGGATTAGCTAATTACTTCTTTTTATGACACTGATCACCCATTGTCATTTAAAAGTAATTAATTCCCACCATGTTTATACCTCTCTTATTAGGCAATATATTGACCAAACATAACATTTATTATCAAAACAAAATATTGTCGATATTTGCATT
>DWNR01003134.1:0-12129 GCA_018250455.1 Polygonus leo | reverse complement strand
ATAAATTGCTTCACGGAGGATTATGAGGGTGGCGGTGGTACCTCCCCGGTCGAACTAATCGAGTTCTACCACCTGGAAAATTGTTTATATAAATTTCCAAAACGCAAAAACAAAACACTGTCTTGAAGTATTTTACTTATATTGTCTGATACGAGCCAATCTTGAAGTGATAGCCCTCTATCACTTCAAGTACTTTACGTCTGCCTGAACCTGAATAAGTATTGAGTAAAAATTTAACAGTATAGAAAAGGGGAACAGAGTTATGCAAACCCGTTATTAAATAAGAACAAGACACAGTGGAGTAAATCAGTGAGTTACAGCTGCAGCGGAACCATTCGTCCTAAATCGGGGGACGCAGGCGATAATGACGGATCGCATTGTACAACTATGTCTAAAGGCTCAAAATTAGGTAACAAATAAACAACATAGGAAAGGGAGAACCATATTGTGTATAAGTAAACCCGTTATTAAACAAGAACAAGACACGGTGGTGTAAATCGGCGAGTTGCAGCTGCAGCGGAACCGTTCGTCCTAAATCGGGGGACGGCGCAGACGATAATGACGGATAGCATTGTGCAACTGAGTTAGAAGACTAAATATCTAGCTCTTAACAGCACGGAATAAATATATAGAGTATTTTGGGCAAAAAAACGAAGAAAATGAGAACCGAGTTGTGACAAAGTGGAGTAAATCAGCGAGTTGCAGCTGCAGCGGAACCGTTCGTCCTAAATCAGGGGACGCAGGCGATAATGACGGATTGCATTGTGCAACTGTGGGCGCGTGTTGAGGCAGGCCATGTCCGTTTCCGATACACGCAACCGTTTATGCAATGTTTATGATAAAATTGCCGAACGATTGATTTGTGAGGAACAATAAATTTATGTCATTGTTAATATTTATTTCTTCATTTAAAAAATAAATAATGAACATGTTCAATAATTTTTTTAATATCTGGATATACTTTTAAATATACGACATACTTGTTATATGGTATTTTTGACGCAAGATTTTTTGAGGGATTTGGGATTTTTTGATAAAATATATATACTTTGTTGCTCAATAAAATCGACTATTATTAAGGTACTTACAAAATTCAACATAGCCTTTCCTTCTGGTGCCTTGAAAATGATTTTCTTCAAAAAAATTTCGACAAAAGTAGATATTAACGTCGTGGATTTGACGCAGGTGTCTTTACAAGGTACCTTAAAGTAAAATAATTTATTGATTTTACAGCAAATCATAATTTATTGCATACTATAAATTTAATTAATATTTTCATAGAATATCATCATTATCGATGAAATCGGTCAGTAAAATATTTGGCAATACAAGTTAATACCAAAATTTCCAAAACAAAACAACAAAAATCCTATTCAGATACATACCCCTCTCTCAGAAACCTTCCTTGCATTTCTGTCTTTATGAGCCTTGCAGTTACACATGATCACTTTACTTAATTTAACTACTCACTATATAATTACACTCGAAACAATAATAATGAATTGTGCACGAGAATAACGCGTTCACATCACAAAGGACAAAACAGTACTGATGTTGTAAGGATCAAAACAAGTTAAATATATGAACTTACTGAATGAAACGGGAACTTAAACCTCGTCGTAGATGAGTCAATAATTACGACGACGTCAGAGGCATGCAATAGATGGAAAATATCTGGCAATAAACGGGATAACGTAACTACCCATAGTCACGTAACATTAAGATGATTATTCATTTTGCTAACATATCGGTGACACTTAATACTTGTGCATTATTTGATCGATTTTGATGGGAACTAATCTTGTACGTTATATAATGTTATTTGTGATGTGTGTTCTGACAGTTTTGCTCCGTATGCAGGTCAATGAACAAAAAAGTGACCTCTCCATTTGCATACTACCTAAAACATTCATTAGCAAATATTCCAGCACCCCCAACTTTGCAAAAACCCTTTCCAGAAAAGTCTAACTAGCCGACAAACAGACAAAAGAATAGTCAGTCGGGGAGCCGTGTATACAAGCGCCTAGATAAAGTTAAAAAATCCAACTATTTATAGAAACTTGCTGAACAGGAACTGGCTAGAAATAAACATAAAGCCGTGTACCACTTCGTTTCTTATATGCTCACTGATCTGAAAGTATGACAAGGATGCTGCGAGGCGGATAGTGAATCATGGCGCAAAACATTCACAGAATCGCGAGCTTCACATTACGCACTGCGCTTTGGCTCCAATCGCATCGAGACGGTGAGGTCATTGACTGCCTCTTGCTGGTGAGATAACAAAGCAACGCTAATGAATGATTTTTTCAAATATTATGTCTTAAGGTCGGAATTTAGCAACGGAACTGAGCGTGGCGATGTGTTGGTGCATGATTCGTACACCTTTCATGGCCAATATTTGCTGCTAAAATAAATGTATTGAGTACAGCTTAGTTACATATCTGGCAATGTTTTTTTACTTTCATTTCTTTTACATATTTTTGTCCCCTTAGTAGGCCTTTTGAAGATAAAAATTCTAATTCTCTTTCGCTTATTAAGTTACTTACTACCTGTTTTATTTGTTTTATAGCTGTAGTGATTAATTAACTTTGTTTGAAGGAAAAAGAGTGGAAGGATAAATTCTCAGCGGCCTTCAAGTGTTATCTATCTTGTGTGTATCTATTTTATATCAACTTCAAGCACAAATATTTTCTATATTAATAAAAGTTGTCTTCTATTATCAGTTGTTTTTAATTTTAAATACTAAACAAACTATAAAAAAACGCCGAGACTACTTTCAAAATTTGTTATGCCCGCTTCTGTGCGATCTACAATCATTTCGACTGTATAATAATTTATTTACAAATCATAATATCTCAACAACAAATAAAAATATTACTATTCTTTATTAGTAAACTTTCGAACAATGTATAATTTATCTTCAGAAGACATAACGCAGGAATAATTATGGGTTGTTATACGTAAATAATTAATATTGGCGTATGCTCCTACTTAAAATTTAAAAACAAGTTTACTGGGAACCGCAATTGAGGTAACTACGTTTATGCTTGCTCAACCAATATAAATACGACATAATGAATCCTCTTTCCTTGATCCTTTTATTCAAAGAATAAGTTATCGAACATTTCTTCAGTTCCCCTTGTAATTCAATTATTGTTTTTCCTTTTTGGTCTTAAGCAAATAGTGGTTTTAATATAATTATAAAAGTAGACTACACATAGGTAATTAAAAACAGTGGTAAAATCGATAAATGTATATTTAGTAACTACTTAAGAAAAGCTTTGTGGATTACTTGGCTGCCTGGCTTAACTGTAGTCGTAACACATTAGAACACGGCATAGATAGTCGAAAAATGCAGGGTCCTACCTTCTTTTACTTTATTTACTTTTAATACAGATGAAACATACCATACAGTTATTTTTAATCTGTATACTTCACAATTTGCTGTTTTTTTTCCTAAAAAAATTTACAGCCTTGATATTTATTGCCATGAATGAAGACTAGACAATTTCTTGGTAGGCATTATCACAAGACGACCGCAATAACAAATGAAATATGAGGTGGCTGCGGTTATGAGAGGTAATCGACTAAAATAAAGTAAGTACTATTATTAACAAACCCACAAACAAGGCCGTGAACTTCATTCAAGACAAAAATATTTGTTTCAAAGCTATTTTAGTTGTATTTTAAGATTTCGTAGAGCATAAGCATATGTACAATTTTACAGAAAAACATATTATTCTGTAAAATTACGATGCTTCGTAAAAATAAAATCCTTTTCCTCTTTGTAGATCTTCAAATTGTTTTATTTTTAAATCTCGGAGCACAAAACCAGCACCACAAAAACAGAGTTATGCATATTAAAATACATAAAGTTCCAATAAATTACACTAAACTACGTTTACTAAATATCCTATTGAATTGTCGTTTATTTAGTTGTAACTCACGTCAGCTAAGACGTAGATGATCACCATGACGATATATAGTAATTAATTGTTATTTAATCGTAAGCTGAAAACAATATAAAATTATCGGAAATACTCTGAAGCTACGTGACTTTGTTGTCTTTAGTTATTTAGGAATTTAGTCATTCAGAATGTGTCAAATTTACGAAGACTTAGCAACAATAATCTACACGGTGCCAATCCATTATTATTTGCGTGAATAATGTATAGCAGGAATCAAAATAAGAAATGTTTTTAAGACATGTAATTTGATTATTTTCAGTCAGCTTTGGCATAAAAAAGCACTTTAAAAATGGAAAATTGAAGACCGCACACGTGTGACAAATGGCGTCCAGTCATGCGTTTGGTCAGTTTTCGCGCTCGAATTGTGTGTCACATGGCGGTGGGTCGAAAATCAATGAGGGATGCAGGGGGTGAATGGAGGGGCGGCGACCTACGAAGGTCGCCTTCCGCTCGTAGTACGCGGAACAACAGCCCGCATGCGCACAAAATATAATGCCGGCATATTTTTTAATTGTAAAACGCTTTTACGCACTAATTACTAATGTTGATTGATATTTTAAGGGATAAAATATAAGTCATTATTTGCTTTAATTTTTTATAGTGGTATAATTTAGTGAGGAAATTAAAATCGACGTTTTTTTTATTGTGTAAAAGTAGCAAACGAGCATGCAGTCCACGTGATGGTAAGTGGCCACTGCCGTCTATGAACATCAGTAATCATCCTCAAGTACGATTGAGTCATACCTAAAATTGATCACAGATGCTACCCCTGAGGGGTAGCTACCGAAACACAATAAATTGCTTCACGGAGGATTATGAGGGTGGCTGTGGTACCTCCCCGGTCGAACTACATGAGTTCTACCACCTGACAAAAAGAATAGTTTAAAGAATTTAAGTAAGTGTAAGTGTAAGTGTCAAAGCGATTGAAAAGAAAACTGTAAAATTACGCCACTTAACCTACTCTTAAGGGAAATCTTTGATCAAACTAACAAAATAGAAAATAAAAATAGTTGTTTTGTAGAATACTGTCCCGGTCCGTACACTGAAAACATTTCTGCAATTCTGAAACGCAGCGTGTCTAAAAATATTCCAATAAAACTTTTGGCTCGGACTATAACTCTGTTGGGACATCGGACTGTGCAAAATAGGTGTATGAAGCTATTTTCAACTAGGGTCAACAGTTATATACTATTTTTTACATTAATCGCAATTAAGAAGTAAATAATTTTAGACAAAACCAGAAGCGGTTGGCAATTACAAAATTTACATCACTGCTTAAACTGAATAATGATGAATAGCTACCTTGCTAATTGAACTTTATATTCTCTAGACTATTCTCTAGACTCTTATATGGAAGAAATTTGGCACACAGTATATATCCTGGATTAACACATGAGGTACTCTTTATTTGAGATTTATATTTAAAAACCCACACCGACTAAGTCGCGGGCAGAAGCCCTTTATGTAGATGTAATTAAATATATTTAATCATCTGAAAAGTTTGATTTAACATTGATTTATAATCTGACCATCCCACGTGAGGCGCCCACTATCTTACGCTAGAATGAATAATTGTCTGTTCATTAACGTTTTCACCTATTTAACAATGCCGAAGTTCATTTAACATAACAATGCGCACAAAGCCAGCCTATTAGTAGGTACTGTTGAACCGAACTTTATGACGAGTTATCAAAATGTTTGAGTACTGTTCCTGCCCAATTAGTACGCGGTACAATACAAATAATACGGTTTATTGCCTTCGGAATTCACATGCCAAAAAGTATACATTTTATTTTGAGTAAAATGATAACTGGTGATACCTATAGCAATAATTGAGTATTATAACTACACTTTAAAGAAGATCTTGCCATGGTGAGTTTCGATTTCGGTCCATGACTAAACAGAAGTGTAAATCATGTGTAATTTTGAAATAATACTAAATTAAATTTACCACTCATACTTAAACATTTAATTATTACAAACTTTTTGAAACCACTATATAACGTATTTATACAATTACTATACATATTTGTTTTTTTTTTTGCAACATAGAACAATAGGCACTGTGATAAAACCCTAGTTCAGTTCTGCAGATATCACAGATAATATTAGAAAATAATTTCAAGCTCTTAAAGACTGCAATAAGACTAGTCATTTAAACATAATATGCTAGGAAACGAGTGGACCACTTAAAATAGTAACCACGATACAGTTTTAATAATACCGTGCTATGTCGCTCCCGTTGTGGAGACGATAGAGTCGCCCGCCGGAGCCGTGAATGAAGGAACCGATTACTTCAAGAGTGTTTTGTGTAAATAAACAGTCATGTTTTATAAAGGAATAAACAATATTACTGAATCATGGTTCCATTAAAAACAAAAACAGCGTATTTTACACATTATTATTGTAAATATCAATATTAAATATATTAAATGACTTAGAATCATTCAACAAGCATATAATCGTTTTAGATGTTTTTGTTACCGATAAAATGAGTGTATTTTAAATAATCTAATGTATAAAAATCTGTCGACACAATGTTTGTTATGGAACTCCTTCGAAACGATTTTTATGATTGTTTTTTGTGTATATTTGGTAGGTCTGAGGTTTGGACAAAAAATACTTTTTTATGATTTAGCAAAGACACTTATAATACAACCAATTTGTCAATGCGATTTTATAATTTATATGGCAGAACGTCTTCCGCATCACACAGTAAAAACAACAACAATTGTAACATATAACATTTTGTTGCAAAGTATCGAAGTTCCGCATTATCTCCAGCATTATCCTTTGCACTATAACACAATGGAGGATACAATAGTTTTCCATCTACAAGCTTTACGCTTCACTTTTCAGCGTTTAACAATAAATTGCATGTAAAATTGTCATATCTAGGTTAACAAACAGTCGAGTGTAATTCACTCTGAATTTTATCTGCAAAAATTAATGCGAACACGGATGCAGAAGCTGAGGATAAACCACTCCAAACTTATTTAAGCGATTGAATTGCGAAGCGAGGCATAATGAGCGACGCTAACGGCATACCGGATTAAAAAAAAACTTTTAAGATGGTTATGGAAATGAATGGGTGTGGAAATCAAAATTAAATTTTATAATTCAATTAACTATACCTATATTTTACAGCGCTCATGCATCAGCTGACATCGATTTTACGCAATTGATGTAGTTTCAATTACTAACCATTCACTTACTTATCATTTATTAAATAAACCCGTGAGTTCATAGATTCTAAATAATCTCCAAAGATAAGCGACGTCGATCACAGTCGGATGACTGTTAGTGGCTGAATTTCGAAGGGTGAATTTTGAAGGGTCGTTTTAGCAGTCGATAGCAGTCATTAACCTTACCAGAGGTTTGTACATATCATGATATCATAGGAATTCCTATACAACTATTCGTGCTCCAAGTGTAATTGTCGGACGAGACCCGTACCGACCATAACCGACTAATGCATGCAGCAGGATTTTTTACATTTTATATGTGAAAAAACCTGCAGCATACATATCTACATGAACTCCATTAATGTATTGGTTCGCGTAAATATAATATATGTTGCAACATTTATATAATAAGAAGACATATGACGAGACATGAAAATAGAAATTTATTTTTTGAAATATTCAGTTATACCAAAACCTTGGAAAGCTTGATCACAGATGGCAAAGTGCTCAGTATTAAAGTACGCAGAAAACACTGTCTCGACTTGTTGGAACCCACTCTCAGTGATTATCGTTTTAGATAATACTTGGAGCTCGCTGCTGCTAAATGGAAATTATATCTTTGTATAAGACTCAAGTGCCACCAAGGAATGCGCAGACCACTTACTGCCATCTTTGTAATATCTTGCAGAAATGCTGTTATAAAATGTGAGAATTAAATGTTGCTTGAAAGTAGGGTTGAGTTTCTAATAGGTGTTAGTTATAAACACTTATTTTGCATAAACTCATTTATTTACTTTATTTTATTACATACTCTGCGACCACTAATGATTCCGATTGGAGACGTAGTGAGCTGTGAGTAATCATAACAAAGTTGACTGTAACCATATAGAAATAGGTACATAAAAACCACATAGGTGGCGCCAAGTAGGCGGCTGAGAATATTTCTGCGAATTTATTGAATTTAATTCAATTTTTAATTTCCATTCCATTCTTTTCCTATAAAGCAAACACATATTTAAAACAAATATTTAAAAAGTGGTTCACATGTTTCTTTAAGCTTCAAATTTTCGTTGCACCTATCTATACCTATGCATAACTATGTACGTATAAAAAAATACGTGAGTCTAATTCGCGCGTCACTTGTAATTATTACAAATGGACAATCAAAACGCCTATTTAAAAACATTTATAATAAACAAATCGTCAAGTAACGCGACACCAAGTCAATGGAATAACATTATCGGTAATTTAGCCGCACATTTTGATTAGGTGCGCATATCAAGTTACCCCCTACTGTACACGTTTAAAATATTCATTCGTCTCGTTACTATAGTTGAAGTCAACGACCTATCCCGATAAAAACGTCCTCTGGCGATACAATCTATTCGATAAGTTAAAAAAAGTGACTGGCTGTGATTGGAAAGTGTCTTCCATTTTATATATAAGATTTACACATTACTACAAATTAGAAAAAAGTTCGTCTTTTTTCTGTTTATCTTGGAGCGTATGACTTTACCCGGGTGCAATTTTCAAATTATTTAGTAGATTTTGGCATCTAAACCCTTCGTATACAAAAATTTACATAATTTAACGATTAATACAAGACGAAATTAATATTATATTAAACTTAACTGTCTATTTCGCTGAAATGATGTACATAATAGCTGTCATAAAAGTAAAAAGCACGTACGTCTAACCCATTACTGTAATGAACTCAATTTATTTACAGAATGTGGACTATTAAGAAAGAATTTATTGGAAAGCCTAAAAATGATATTCGATTTTGTCGTAACTTCGTATACATACATAACAATGAGTAAATTACCCTAAAATGTTTATAATAAAAGTACAAACATCGTTATATCGAAACGTGAAAGTGACGAATGGTAATATTCGTGAGAAAAACTCATATCACATATCGTATGTAGGTGTGGATAGTGACTGGATACTGTTTATGTTCCCAGCGCAGCTCGCAAGTGAAATGTGACGCCCTGGGGTCGAATACGAGTAAATATTACTGCGATACTGTGTTACACGATGCACTGTAGTTTAAAGTAGGCATGCAGTAAGTAGCCTAGACAGACCAATTATTATCGTATATTTAAAAATGTTATTTTTGCGTAGCACATCATAAAAACAAGTTCCCAAAACGCTTGTCACTGTGTTTTGTTTGTTTGTCTGTAAGAATAAGGAGTAAAAAGCAGTTGTCGCGATTTGAAAAGTCGAGATACAAATAGATATAATACAAAATACATTACTTGCAAATGCAAAATTGCTCTTTTTTACTCTGAAGGAACTCGAAATGTA
Organism: Polygonus leo; assembly: GCA_018250455.1. Classification (NCBI taxonomy): domain Eukaryota; kingdom Metazoa; phylum Arthropoda; class Insecta; order Lepidoptera; family Hesperiidae; genus Polygonus; species Polygonus leo. Next base: position 2,669 of record DWNR01003134.1, on the reverse strand, counting down.
GAGTTCCTAGGTAAATATGAGGTTTCACTTTACATAGTTTATAATAAACACATTCTCTTATCAGTTGTACTTCACTGTTAAATATAAAGATTAGTGATTTCTGCGTTACAGCACTACTTACCGTATATAAAGTGGTAGAATTGAAAAAATATGCAAATCAGGTCCCTTAAATGTATTCATGAAGAGAATTCATTTAAAGCCGTAAGAGCGCTAAGCATATTTTATACAGTAATGTAGGGCTCGGAGGGGACAAATTGAAAAGACGTTCCCAACTCGAACCACAAGGGTAAGGGTGCGACGGGGAAGAGCGATGCAGTTTCAATTGCAGACTATAGACGTATGCGGGTGAATAATTGTCTTTACCTCCTTTTAATGGATTTAAACTTCCAAAAACGCTCTGTCAGCACTCTTTCGGCAACTTGATTCAGATTGGGAATTATGTCCAATGGTTGCTTGGAAAAGGAATCCGTTCCACTAAAAATAATCTTTGTTGATCATATCCTAAACCTTTAGAATAAGTAAACCTTTTTAAGATATTATATGACGAAATCAAAATTCTTCTTCATTCTTTAACTACAGATAAATTACAATTTTTTTAACCTCTCAAGCTTCCAAGTCGAGTAATCCGAAAATCTTCACTTTAATCGCCCCCGAGATTAATTAAATTTTTATTCCTCGTCCTCATTTCTGTTAGTCAATTATTCACTGGTAGCAAGGGAGACATGCCAAACTCCAATCTGCCTGACACTTGTAGCTTGGACCGGCTGCGACTGATTTGGCATCCACCCAAATGTTACCTTTGTTCATCTACCGTCTCCTATACTTACTACATACTTGGAGCGTTCAAACGGTGCAACGCCGATGTCGTGTTTGGAATTAGTAACAAATTGGTTTATAAGCGGACCACGTTTTATTTCATTCAAAATTACGGCAACTAATTTGCTTTAAGTCTGTCTTCTAAGTTACTGCCTTTTAGTATATATTTACCAAAACTTTCACTTTTAGGTTCCATTAAAAATAACGTTATACTTGTCCTACTAATCATACCTATTAATGGGAAAGTTCGTATATTTGAATGTTTGTTACTCCATCACGCAAATTGGCTAGACAAATCTGTATAAAATTTCGCACATAAAAGCTTTGAAACTATTAATTAATTAGTTTTTACCACGGATTAATTTTTGAATTTAAATATCTATAAAGCCCAAAAAGATATGAACAGAAGCTTATATTTCTGTAGATATGGCTGCTTGGTTTTAACACACGTATGTATAGTTGGTATTGTAGGTAGTATTCACTTCTAACGAAATCTAAGTTTGTAGCGAAGTGAGCAGAGAAAGTTGTTAAACAGAACAAGAGGATTGGAGATTAGTAAATTAACTAAACAATTCATCACGTAGAAGTCGTTATAATATTAGAACTAAATGACGTATGTGTCAGATAGTTCGATATAGAGAAATGTCATGTCCTGATACTGTGTCCTCGATGTAACGGCAGCGAGAAGCGAGTTGAACGACGGCTCGACATCGACACTTGAAACAATTTCGCTAGAGCACAACTGCGCTCCCTCCGACTGTCGAGAGCACTGTCTCTGATTAAAACTCGCTCGGCACCGCACCCGGCTTTGCTTTATTTGCTCTCAAAGCGCATTACTGCACCGCTTGTATTTAATCTCGGAAAAACTTTCAACTTTACTAAAAGTTAACCTAGCTCGGTTCGAGCGCTAGCTTTTCTACCCACTATGTTGCACTTCGACGTGATTTTTTAAAGTTTTACTGTATATTTAATTTAAAAAGCCATGTTTTATCCAACAGTGTACATTTTGTTCAAATAAAATGTACTTACAACCTCAATGTAACAAGTGGGTAAAAAGTAATTGTGCGATTTTTCTTCTACCTGAATATTGGGTTATTGGGTTTTCAAACCGAACGAACCGACTAGTACTTAGGGGTCGTCCATTAATCACGTGAGGCTCGAAAGGGGGGGGGGAGGGGTTCGGAAAAACATCACGAAACATCACTTGAGGGAGGGGGGGTCTACTGTAACTTAATGAAAAATAAAAAAAGATTATAATTACCTGCATTTGAAGATGATATTGTAAAAATAACATTCTTTGTACCAAAAAAATTCACATGATCTGGGGTGGGGGACGGGGGCCTCATCCTTATCTAAAACCTCACCATGTATCCCCAGAGGAGAGGGGGTCAAAAATTGCTTAAAAAACATCACGTGATTAATGAACCCTTAAATGACACTCACAGACTACAAGAAGTAAGTAGGTAAAATGAGTAACTCTGTATACCAAATACTTTTCGAGTTCTTGTTAAAAAACAAAAAACAAACGAGCTGATAAATATACTAACTGATTGGAATTAAACAATTATGGAGAAAAGATGTAAAGACGGACAAAAATTTGGAAGTGGAGGGGCCAACAGAGTATATTGTATTATGCATTAGATGACGATCCACTCGGTTGCTCACAACAATGTTTGCTAGGAACTTAGAATAGCGTTGATAAAATTTGAGAGGACCGAGGAAGAATACATACATTATTGATGAGCGTCGACTGTGGTATAGAGCGGAACGATATAGTAATACTAGCTTTTACCCGCGGCTTCGCTCGCGTTTTATTTATTTTTGTTTAATAAAAAGTGTTTTATGTCCTTATT
>DWNR01003133.1:0-12130 GCA_018250455.1 Polygonus leo | reverse complement strand
TGATAATTTAAGTTTAAATACGCACATAATTTGAAAAATTAGAGGTGCGTGCTGGGATTCGAACCCGGACCCCCCGTCTGAAAGGTGGGATTCGCAACCACTAAGCTATCACGGCTTACTCTTTACATATGTAATAGATAATAAGCAGTTGAATACATTCAAAGGGCAAGGACAGTCCTTGGCGCGAGATGTCAACCGCACTAACATTTGCACATGTTATCATCGCAAATTCCATTGTTAGAATGCTCTTATGAGCCAAGTCTTTGCTTAGCCGCATTCCGCAGATAAGGCTGATTGAAGAGCTGCTTGGAATTTGTAGTTATTTATTTGAAAATAATACGATCTCATCAAATGTAAGTCGTCTAGTTTGACATTGATTTTTTTGTTCAATATGGGATAAGGTCCCATTAGTATAAAAGTAATCCTCTTCTTATCTCCCTTAAACTAACTCTTCGTTTTTGGTTGGAGAATGATATAGGTGTACTTACAATAAACGAGGCGATCATCTTAGTCCCGACGCGTAGTTATCCATTTGTGGTCGACCTCATGGCACATGGCAGTGACCACTTACTATCAAGTAGAGTGTACGCTCTTTTGCTATATTTATCCCCCGCCAAGTTTATGGCCTACCGCGGCATTACGTACTGAATCCTTAAGATTAACAGGTGTTAAAAATATGTCTGACTTTCTCAATCCTCTGAATAGCAACGGATTTGTGACTAACTTTGAATACAAATACAATTATCCTAGGTTTGTCACAGATGACATGGGCGTCATGACTTAGGTACCTATTTAGGTACCAGGTAACAAATGCTGCATACTCCCATCACGATCTTCGTTCATGCTAATCTCCGAAACTAAATCATATTTTATCAAAATTTTGCAGTATGTGTAACCTGATATGATAGGGAAATATGATACTTTTTATGTCGATTTACGACCTCCATATTTTTGTTGCAAATTAAGGTTACTGATAGCAAAGGCCAGAAATTTTGCCAGGTGTAGAACTCGTGTAGATCAACCGGAGAGGTACCATCGCCACCCTCATAATCCTGTGAAGTAATTATTGTGTTTCGGTTTGGAGAGGCGTGGTTGCCGGCTATACTTATACATGAGGCGAACATCTTAGTCCTCAGGGGAAGCAACGCATCTGTGATCACACTTAGGTATGATTTAATCGTACTTGGGTATGATGCAGTGACCACTTACCATCAGGTGTACTGCATGCTCGTTTACTACCTTTATACGATATAAAGAAAGCAAACGTTTGCGGGGTCCGCTTGTGAAATATATAGGTTTATAGGTTATTTAAAAAGTAGTCGAATTGCTCACAATAGACGTGTGCAGTTACAAAACGCTCTGAGAATTCTTAACATAAGCAACTCATACATAAAGTAAGTAACTGATATTACAATCTATCATATCAAAGTCGCAATGTTATCATTACATCAAAGTCATCCCGGAGACTAAGCAATAACAATCAACGTCAGATTGTGCGTATGATTGTAAATATACCTGCGTGTGATTTAAAGTCTGTTAGAGCCTTAGGGACTTCGACGATTTTAAGATTTCAACTTATAGCTAGATTACGTACATACATATACAGATATGCATTTATAGCTTTATATAAATAAATGAATTTCATATATTTGACTAGAAAATAATACACGCCCGATCATTCTGTTCAAAACGAAGTTAATCAAAAGACTTTTTTATCGTATGAAGGTAGCCAACGAGCACGCAGTCTACCTGATGATAAGTAGTCACTGCCGCCCACGGATATTAGTAATCATCCCCAGGTACAATTAAATCATTACTAAGTTTGATCACAGATGCGTTGCTTCCCCTGAGGACTAAGATGTACGCCTCGTGTATAAGTGTAGCCGGCGACCACGCCTCTCCAAACCGAAACACAATAATTGCTTCACGGAGGATTCTGAGCGTGGCGGTGGTGGCGACCTCCCTGGTCGAACTAAACAAGTTCTACCACCTGTTAAAATCATTCTTATTAAATGGTTACCTAATAATATCTAAATACCTTTTAAACATTATTTTATTAAGTACCTATAACTATAATGACATAAGACAACGAAATACGTGACATGAAGTTAAAATTTTGCTTTCATAACGTACCTTTCTAAATTTCAATAGAAAATAATGATCAAGTCTTTATAACTACAAAACGTGGCTTGCCAATATTAGTACCAACATTAGGGCTTGTGCCGCCCCGTCGCCGAGTAAAGAGAGAAAATGAAAAAGCGTAGTAAGTTTAGTTTGACCGAATTCGAATGATCTAAGTTTTGACATAACCTTGTTGGAGAAAATTAAAAATCTTATCAATGGGATCTTCTTTACACTTAAAGAATATTTAGTTTTTTAATAAGATTAATGAAATATTTAGTATTTTAATGAAATAAATGAATAATAATAGTTAGAATTGACAAGCTGTAGTGCCAACGAGCTGCATAAATTGATAAGCTTGAAACAACATCTATCGACAAATCAGAAGAAACAACAATAGGAATAGAAATTAGATATAAAATGCCATTCGAACATTGGACTAGCAATTGACTACGTTTGTGTGAATTTATTACAGAAGATTGTATGACTGGTATAAGCCTGGTGCCTTAGACTAAAAAAGTACGCTAAACAGTTAATTTTTGTTATGTTCTTTATCGATTCAGAATATTTATCATAAAGAACCACTATTGTTTGACGATTTTTAATTTCAAATTTCAATAAATCATTTGTGTATCGAGTTTCCTTCACCGTTTAACATAATTTTAACATAATTTTGCCCAATAAATATTTTTTTATATCATATTTCATATTATTCCCTAAAACCTTAAACTGTAACTTTCTATCTTATTTACTACGAACTGATAAGTCATGGTGAAAGATCGCATTTAAAATATCTCACACTCGCTCTTGGTGAAACAAGTCAGTATAACAGGATGTGAGAAGTAACGACCATAATTCGTGTACTAATTAATTCCTACGATGAGAAACATCTCGGCAGATCATCGGTCTTGTAAAGCACCTCATTAGACTGATTGTATTACTTTTTTGCTCACTCCTAAATGACACGTAGTTTTGTTACTCACGTTAATTTGGGCATTGAAGCCGTATGGACATACCTATTATATATAGCTACATAATATTTTTTAATTAAGTAAAATTACTTGCTATATAATCTTTTACTTATACTGATTAGGTCTAAATAGTCCTCACTAACTGATAGTTACTAATACCACTACGACATACGTACGATAGTCTTTTTTATTGTATAAAGATAGCAAATGAGCATGCAGTCCATCTGATAGAAAGTGGTCACTGCCGCCCATGGACATTAAGAAATTTCTCTTTGTTTGCGATGTGTTCATGACGGTATTTGAAAAGTTAGGATTTGATATATTGTTTCCGGAGGTACCACCACTCCAAGTCCATCTATATTATTAGAATCTACGGTCTTAATTAAAGGGCTCCAAAAGTTAGTAGTTTTTAGAAGTAGCGATAAATCTGTTGTCATATTAAGTTACAATTAATTATTTATATACACATTATTATATTAAAAAAAAATCAAATTATGTGCGTATTTAAACTTAAATTATCACTGGCTTTTCCCTGAAGGAAAACATCGTGAGGAAACTTGCATGCCCAAGATATTGTAAAAAAATCTCAAGGGTGTGTGAAGTCTACCAATTCGCACTTGGCCAGCGCGATGGACTACGGCCTGAATCCTTCTCATTGTGAGAGGAGACCCGTGCCCATCAGTGGGACATTAATGGGTTTTGATGATGATGATGATGATGACATTAAAAATACGAATAGGTTAAGCTCGTGCAAGAGGCGTGGGAGCATGAAACTTGTAGCAAATTTGTTTTAACTTCAATTTTCTGTGGTTTGCCGCCATCTTCCCTAATGAATCATACAAATTGTAAAATCCAGACAAAACAAACACTGTATAAATATTTTGAATTCGTTTTTAAATAGGTAAGACTGAAGTAATATTCAAAGTTACTATAATATTAAAGCAACCTCTATCTATCTAATATAATTATATTAGTCAGATCGATGAGGGTATTTGTAAAATGTTTTTCCAGATCTCGTGACACAAATGTAATGAAAAAAATTGAATTATTGTAAAAAAGGTAAATTTCATTTAATTTTTTTTTCAAAAATAGTCATATAGTAATTCAAGCATAATAAATAGTAGCCTAACTTTAACAGGATGAAACAATTCAAATTAAGGGACTATATTTTGCTTTTATATTATTAAGAATTTAAGCTGTATTGCGTATGTACGAAGTATATATGTGTTTGGCTATCCAATGACAACTTATAACCAATTTCTTTTTTCATTCTGACGGATAGTCCATACGAATATATCGTAAAAACTGGTATTTATAAAGCACTATAAAAATGTCACCTCAATTTAAAATACCTTGCAAAATGCTTGTAAACGAAACACATAAATTTATCGTGTCAAACATAAGTAATGAAATCCGTAAATCAAGTTTCTTGGCCAATAAAATTAACTATGAATAAAGAAGTAAAAATCCCAGATGGCGGGAAAATATTTATTTTTTATGATTTCGCTGGAAGTGTCCACACATCTTATTATACCAACTACTAGCATTAAATTTTATGTCACCTGTACGTTTATTTTTACTTAATGGATATGTGGGTGATATTGATATGTGTGAATATTTTGATGAATGATTTAATTATATTCATTTACACTTTCACTTATTCATTTACTGGAAAGTCTATGTTCTATAACTGTTTAGCCTTTTCGCGGAAAATCTCCCATACCTTCAACACGTATGGTAACAAACGAGCTTACAGTCCACCGGATGGTCACTGCCGTCCATTGATATTAGTAATCATCCCCAAGTACGATTGAATCATACCAAAGTTTGATCACAGATACGTTGCTAGAGGTTGCCTGAGGACTAAGATATACACTTCGTGTATAGCCGGCAATCATACCTCTCCAAGCCGAAATATATGAACTGCTTCATGGAGGATTAATAAGGGTGGCGGTGGTACATGGGCGGATCCAGGGGGGTCGTCATGGGGGTCATGACCCCCCCCTGGGCTGGGCCCAGAACCTTAGTGGACCACTAAATAAAATTGTTAAAAGGTATTTTTAAGTAGGTTACATAAGTACGTACATACGTACAGTACTTACATTTATTAATGAAATAACTTTTACTATGAATCCGTCCAGTAATTTCGGAGATTAGCCCGAACAAACAGATTTATTTTAATGTTTTATTATATGTATAGATTCTGAAATAAAAGTAGCCTAAGTTACTCCTTATTTCATCAGCTATCTGCCAGTGAATGTCCCGTCAAAATCGGTCCAGCTGTTCCAGAGATTAGCCGGAACAAACAGACAGACAGACAAAAATGTAAAAAATGTTATTTTGGTATATGTACCATGTGTACATACATAGGCATTTAGTAAAATGCAGTTATTTTTATATTAGAAACAAGCATTCCAATTTTATTTATTTGTGTAGATGTATATGTGCCATTTGGCACTAAAAACTCTCTGCCTACCCAGTTAGGGATTTGGCGTGAATTTGGCGTGATGTGTGTGTGTATATCTATGTATTATTTTGTGAACAATATTATAATAATATGGCACTTGAAGCAAATCAATTATTATTTAGGTATTTTGGTTCTTTTTAAACTAAAACTAAAAAGGCTAATTAAATTCTCAAAGGCTCCTGAAATGTACCAACTTGCACTTAGAAAGCGTGATGGGTTATGAATTAAATCAGGGGTTCCTAAACTTTGTCAGTTCGCGGCAGGTTTACTATTATGTCGCGGCGCTTCTAGCTCCTTGAAATACAATAATACTAGGTAAATAGGTATTTAAAAAATATAAAAATACTAGGTATAGTATAGCGCGCAGATTCAATCATTTATTTTGTAGCCGCGAATGCTTTAGTTTAGTTTACAGAGAAAGCCAGGTGGTACAACTCTTGTAGTTCCACTAGGGAGATTCCACCGCCACCCTCATAATCCTCCGTGAAGCAGATAATTATGTTTCGCTTTGGATTATTACTTTACAATATCGTACTTACTGTACTTAAGCGTAAATGTGTTGATGATGCGATTCCACGCCAGTTTACCCTACCCATCGTTGTTGTAAAAGTTTTCACTTTAAAAAGCCTCACGGCGCCTTAAAGAGGGGCCTGGGAAACCCTGGACTAAATGTTTCTCATTCTGGGAGTCCCATGTCCCAGAGCCTAGCAGCGGCACTGCAATTTGCAGCTGATAGATAAAGTCCCTGGGTAGCAGTGTGAACTTTTATTAGAGTCCATCTTAAAAGACCGATGGGGACCAACTTCGCAGAGTTTGTTCCTGGTTATTTTTTAAATTCACTTGTACACAGCCCTGTCATAGACGGGCGGACAGCAAAATCTTAGTAACAGGGTCCTATCGGCATACTTTGGTGTATTTTTTTTTTATTGTCTTAAGGTAGCACACGAGCATATAGTCCACTTGATGGTAAGTGGCCATTGCCGCCCATGGACATTAGTGATCATCGCCGAGTACGAATAAATTGTACTTGAAGTTGACCAGAGATGCGTTGCTACCCTTGAGGTCTAAGTTCGCCTCACGTTTAAGTATAGCCGGCAACCACGCCTCTCCAAACCGAAACACAATTAATTGCTTCACGAAAGATTATCACGGGTGGCGGTGGTATCTCCCCGGTCGAACTACATGAGTTCTACCACCTGTCAACCGGGGTACCCATATCCTAAAAAAATCCTAATCCTAAAGAATGGAATCCGGGACCTCCGCGTGTCAGATCGGTATGGTAACACATCACTCGGGTCATATAACTTATGTTCTACAAAACGAGGCCACCGGGGTTAATAAGCTAGTTTCAGTTTACATTAAAGCTTAATGTTCTATCATTATAGTGGCTATACGGATTCGATGGCGGTGATTTTTCAAATTGAAATAAAAATCCGTTATACTGCTTTGAGGTTAAATGAGATGATACTTTGAAATGTATTGTATATCGTGGATGTATGGGTATTAATAGATCTTTTATATTGATGTATATTATAGGTGGATTTTGAAAAGCGGTTTTCTTCTTTTTTATCGTAAAGGTAGCAAACGAGCTACCAGTCACCTGGAGGTAAGTAGTCACTACCGCCCATGGACATTGGTAATTATTCTAAAATACGATTTAATTATTCCTGAGGTGGACCACAGGTGCGTTGCTACTTCTTTCGGACGTATAGCCGGAAACCACGCCTCTCCAAAACGAAATGCAAGAATCGCTTCACGGAGGATTATGAGGGTGGCGGTGATACCTCCGGTCGGTCTGATATGAATACCAAATATTTAATTAAACAAAAATATTTTATTAGACTCTATAAACACTAACTGAACAATCTAATTTAATATAATATGTGTCACTTATGACATACATTGTGTTTTTGTTCATTGGCTAAGACAAATTATTTATTTAAAACATAAAAGATTTTTAATATTGATATGGTCAGTATATGATAACGTTAGGTTAGCTAATTACGTGATAACTTAAGACAGAAGGACCCTTATGTAGGGACTGAATAAATTAAACGACTTGGTATTACATGGATCTCACATTTTCTACGGTAGAAGAACTGAGTTGCGAGACTTGTTTTTTTTACAAATTATGTTTTGGATGGCTTTAATTTTTTGCATCAAGGTGTGATAACAAATCAATTTATATTCCTTTTGGTTTTCTAATTTATTTTCGATAAATTACCTAATCTACAGCAAATATTTAATGATTTAATTTCCGCCTAAAAATCATCATATTACATTCTATATATCACAGATTATGTTAATAAACTTTATAAGTTACCTATAAATCTCAGTCAAAAAAATAATCACGACTAAACAGCCTGAGTATATTAAGTGATAATTTTGTTTTGATGCGAGTATCACCGTAGACCCCCATTAATCAGACATGATGCCTATTTTGTATGTTAAAAGCCGTATCATCAGCGTCAGAGAGATAGGTACAAAACACGGTCTAAAGGTCACGCTTAAGTTCGTTTAACTCTTGAGGCCACTTGCTGTTTTCATCCTACAGACTTACAATCCCACATCGACGCATTCGAAAATGAACCTTATGTTTAGTCACACAAAGTGCATTGAGAATCTTTCAGTTAACCCAAAACGGAAACATAACTTTGCGAGTAACTTATCACTTGCGTGCATTATATTTATGGCATTATAACTCTTATTGTAACGTGTTAAGAGTTATGGCGACGGCAGGATATGTGTTGCATTGTAATGTACGTTACTTAGGAGGAGGCACATTAATTACATTATTCTAAAACGGTTAGCGATAAGCGCATAAATCTTTTAGTAATGTTTTAGTTGACAATCGGCTACTGGGAGCTTCGAGATATTTATGATATGCATCTTAACGAACGTATAGATCGGAATAACTTTCACGTGATGTTTGAAGCCGTTTGGGTTACAGCAATGATACTTTGTAATTATAGATATAATACCTCCGTACTAAATTACGGTTGAAATGTATGAGCAACAGATGGTACAACTCCTTTAGTTCGATCGGGGAGGTATCACCGCCACCCTCATGATCCTCCGTGAAGCAATTATTGTGTTTCGGTTTGGAGAGGCGTGGTTGTCGGTTATACTTATTCATGAGGCGAACATCTTTGTCTTCAGGGGTAGCAACGCATCTGTGATGAAACTTGGGTACGATTTAATTGGGCTTGGGATGATTACTGATGTCCATGGGTGCCAGTGACCACTTACCGTTAGGTAGACTGCATGCTCGTTTGCTACTTTTATACGATAAAAAAACACGCTTCTATTGGTCGATTCATATGCAGACACTAAGGACTTTTAGATGACAACATATTCCGTAATTTCTGAAAACATCGGTGAATTTGACGTGTAAGAGCTTCCTCTCAAAGTTGGATTTGCCCATCCTGTGTGCAATACGATAGATCGATAATAAAATACATGAGGCTCAAAAGTGCAATTATGCTTACGTATTCTTCGGAAAGGTTTTATCTATATCGCTTTTTTTTAGAGAAAAGGACCTACATGTTATTTTAATGTAGATCAAATCCGGATTTTCAGTGGTCACAGGTTCATCAATGGATCTTAATATAATCATAATAATATGTGCTTAGAGAATACGATGTGATAGAGTCAATTAGAAATTTTGTTATACCATTGATTCGGATGTCAAAGCAAGAGTATTTGGAAAACAATATATAAAAAAATTAAAATTGATTATAAATCATGTTATAAAGATTTTTAAAATGGGCTATAAATAAATAGTTTTCTACCTTGTCGAATGAACGAACGAACAATCTTGTCAAGTGCTTACAAATTCTAAAGCGATGTAAGCATGTAACAAATTGAGATGTAATAATGTAAGTGACGCGTAACGTCATCAAGTGGTTTGAAGTTACTGACACAATCAAAAAGACACCTACGTCTACAGTTCGTCTCACCATAGATGTTGTCTCACCAAAAGATATGAACGTCGAGCGATGTATTAATTTCTCGCTTAAATCTGTTTTAAATAGGACTTTTGATTTCTTTTTGAAGTGCTTCTTGAGCGGCGAATAAACAATTATAATGTACGAGTTTAAGAATTTAAATTGAGAAACTTGTAATACTTATACATGCTTCATTATGTAAGATAGTAGAAAGATGGCATCGAGAGCGAAATGAGGATAGTTATTAATTTCGACGCCACTGTACCGAAGAAGGAAGGAAAAGAGAGCGACATGCACACTCAAAGGCAAGAAAAGTAAACGCGCCAAAAAACTTTATACAAAAAAGAATCAGAAAATGTTAATATTATTGTACCAGGCCAACATGAATCGGTGGTAGTATCTTAAACATACGTAACATCGCTAATAGTGTTTGGTGCTATAGCTGCAATAATACACACTGCGTAAAAAAATCAAGTGTCTACCTATTAGGGTCAAGAGATATAGACCAGATGGATGGATATGATAAGCAGAGTCTTAGAAATAGGATCCTGTTGGCACAATTTGGGTACGGAATTCTCTAAAACATTTCGTAGCATTACATTCTTTATTAGGGTTCCGTACCCAAAGGGTAAAAACGGGACCCTATAACTATCCGCTGTCCGCCTGTTCGTCTGTCTGTCACCAGGCTGTATTTCATGAACCTTGACAGCTAGACTGTTGAAATTTACACAAATGATGTATTTATGTTGTCACTATAAAAATAAATACTTAAAACAGATTAAAAATACATATTTAAGGAGGCTCCCATACAACCGTGATTGTGTGCCGTTTTTATAGGTTAAGTCGAAAACCCCTTGGGGGTAGAATTTCAAAAACCTTTCTTAGTGCTCACTTACATCATGAAAGGAACCCCTGTACCAAATTTCAAGTTTCTAGGTACAGTAGTTTCGGCTGTGCGTTGTTATTTCAGTCAGTTAATCAGTTTTGCCTTTTATATATATAGATATAGCACGGAATCCTTCGTGCGCGAGTCTGACTCGCACTTGGCCAGCTTTTTATTTTTCTTCGCCGTCGGTTTCGAAGCGAATTTCAAATCGCAATTGTTTATCGATAAGCGACAGGTACCTTACTCAAACACTACACAAGTGCGTATCCATGTAGTCAAAGATTTGTCTATATGCCGAAGATAAGTTAGCTTTAGCGTTTAAACACAGGTACACTTATGAATTGACTGGGTGGAGTTCAAGAATCCTTTGCTTTGCAATGAACACGCAGACAAATCAATTCGTAAACAATAAGTATTTTTAACGCTTTTATTATTGATTGTATTGTATATTAATACTAGCTTTTGCCCGCGGTTTCGCTTGCAGTGATTGAGCGATTGCAGGTATTTTAATAATAATACGATCTCTGGACAGTGTATCAAGATAAAACATATACCAGATTTTAAGTAAGACAAGAAATATAACTGTGAAAACCGCATATAATTCGGTGCAGCAGTTTTGGCGTTGCGCATACAAACATACAGACAGACAAACAAACAAAAAATGTAAAAAACAATGTTTTGAGCTTCTATTGCTTTTTAAAAGACTCCCCAAATTTCTTTTTCTCAAATATTTTCGAAGATATTAATATTATTAAGATTTGCCTTATGTATGTATACATATTCCTTTACCTCTTAAGCAGTTTTTTAGTATTTTGGTCTTGAAGAGTTGTAGTTTCTGGCTATATTTACACACGAGGCGAATGTCTTAATCCTCAAGGGTAACAAGTTACGGAGGATTATGAGGTAGGCGGCCTAAGGTGGAGGAGGAGGTCTGCTCGAATATTTGAGTTCTACCTTATTCGTATAAGACGTTGAATTTTTTTATTCTGAATTGTAGTCCATATAAAAAAAAAAACGTTTTTTAATGTTTAACATAAAAAAACTTTTTTTTACGCGGGTTAAACACATTTAAAGTCTATTTCAATTATATACGTGTATATGCCACGTAGTACCGTCACCCGCACAATCCTCCGTGAAGCAATTCTTGCGTTTCAGTTTGGAGATACGTGATTGCTGTCTATACTTACACACGAGGCGAAAATCTTAGGCCTCATGGGTAGCTTTCGCTAGTTTGGTATGATTTAATCGTACTTGGGGATGATTACTGATGTCCATAGACGGCAGTAACCACTTGTCTTTATACAATAAAATAACACGAGGCGAACATCCTAGTGACGCCACGCATCTGGTCAACCTCTGGTTCAATTGTACTAATGGATGATAACTAATGTCCATGGGCGGTAGTGTGCACTTACCATCAGGTGGACTGCACCTGATGGTACCTTTATACGGTAAACAAAAAAAAACCTCTTGAAAATATGGTGTGAAAACTATACCTATATGTAAGTGTCATAACATCAAGTGTTGAGCGAAGTCTGTATATACGTTTGGCACGGATCGCAGCGATGAAATTTGAGGTCGATGTCTTACACGTCGACAGAAAAGTCTATTTATGGTGTTGGTACATAGTACAAAAAACTTTTTAATTAAAAAAAGATCCGACTGCAAGATGAACTAAAAAGTGAAAAATTATAAATATATAAAAAAAAAGTTTTTATTTTTCAATTTTTAGTGGTAG
>DWNR01003132.1:0-12130 GCA_018250455.1 Polygonus leo | reverse complement strand
GTGCTCTTATTATCGGTATATAGACATTCAGTTGAATTTCTCGTGTCTCTGATATATATATATATTTTAGAAAAGTGCCGGGAGTTACTGATGTAATGCTGTATGACTTTTATTAAGTGTATCTATATACCTTATAATGAATAAAAACTTTTGAATTTGATAAAAATACATACATGAAAAACGTCATAAAATATCATACTTAGGTAAAATAATAATTTATATAATTAGCTGGTATGGGGTTACATTGAAACCAAACGAATGCTTTAAACGTATCTAATTAATTCTACATGAATTGTTGCTCAGCCACATGTGTCAAGCGGCCTTTATTTTAACCTTCAATGGAAATACTTTTAAGTTCAATAAATGTTTAATGATTATTATTTATAACCGATATCGAAAATTAAAGGCATGAAAAGTTAATTTTAAAGAGGCTTTAAAAACTTATTTTTGCAGACGTAGCACTACATTCTTTCTATATTCTACGCATTTTATCCTAGCTTACGAAATACACATAATTTGTAAAGAGTCGGTTTTAAAATTCGTTGGTGACATTTGTTTTATATTACACGACACAATAGTGCGTTTTACAATCATACTTTGACATTCCCCAAATTGAAATAACGTTTATACGTCACCATCCTTCCTTTCCAACATCGCCACAATTAGTACCTTAGGACCTTCGGAGAGATATCGGATCGCTCAGCGATTTACTATAGGCTTTTTAACGGTGAGTGCACCTTCTGCCTTTAAGGGTCTTCCACCACATCGCTTGCCGGAGTGCGAAGTTCCATCTACATCAACTGGACAAATGGCGGTCTTCAATAGCCGTGAGAGCCGTCTCACGATCATTTTGTACCACGTGCATGCAAGTTGTTAAATGAGATTCTTACTCAGTTACTTCTCGAACTAATGACATGTTTTTCTTCAATAAAGGTACAATAAGAGGTCTCCTTCAAAACGAACCTTCTAGTAATGCATGCCCATGGCCAACGGTATTCACATTTCATCAGGTGGCCTATATGCCTTAACGATATAAAAATATCCTTATAAAAGCAGCAGGGTTAAGCTTTGCTGCGTTAATATTATCTATTATTTTCACGTTCATATTATATTATATAATTCTTAAATAAAAGTAGTAGCCTAACCCCAGTTGTTCCTTATTTCATCAGCTATCTGCCAGTGAAAGTCCCGTCAAAATCGGTCCAGCCGTTCCAGAGATGCCGGAACAAACAGACAGACAGACAGACAAAAATTGTTAAAAATGTTATTTTTGTATATGTACCATGTACCTATACATACACAGACATTTAGTAAAAAGCAGTTATTTTTATATTACAAACAGACACTCCAATTTTATTTATTTGTATAGATGAGGTGTGAAACTTTGACGTTAGCCCTCAAGATTAGCAACGCATCTCTCGTAAACATCTTTGACCATACTTAAGATCGATTATGTTTCAAACATATTTCCTACGTTTATTACTATTAAAATATATAAAAAAAAAGGTAAAAATGAACGTGAGATAAACATTATTTTAAGAGGCAGAAGTTTTTAGAATCAATTGTAATGAATTAAATTGAATATTGCTTCCCTAAGGAGATGTTCATTATGAAAGATTTCTATTCCAAAATTCCATCCCTTTAAAGTCAGTATTGAATATCTACATACCTATAATACGTGACCTTTATTTTTATTATTTTAACGAATTAAGAGGATCTTATCCACACTATGCCTACCGTAGGTATCTGATTTTGTTCTTGCACGTTGAATTTCGTTTAGGCGACGAAATGACGCACCGAGGACGATGAAAGTAGCTTCTCTACATATGTGTGAGAAATCTCATTTGATTTTACTACGTTTCCTATAATCCATTCATTTTGATATGTTATGGTGAGCATAAATTCCCATATTTTTATATATGAAAAATAATCTTAACGTAATAATAATCATCTTAACGTAAAAGGTTTATAAAAAATTATATGATTTTATTAAATCGAAAATTATGTAGTATCTTATACATATTTATAAAAATCCTACGCTATTCAGAGAAGTCGTTTTAAAAATTTCATCATTTTTTGGATTTGTTTTAATTATGCTCAAATTTCGGCACAAGCACATAAGCACAAGGCGACCTCTACCAGCCATATCTGCCAAGAAGACTTGTTAAGCGATATAGTTCCCGGTTACGCTTTAGAAGACGCAAATATCTGAATACGCATAAGTAGCAGTGCGTCTCTCAATAATCTCAAGTAGGACTTCAACCTAAGGATGATTAGATGTCTACAAGCAGCAATAACAGTCTACAGGTGAACTCGATTGCTACTTCTGTAATATTCAAACAGTGAGCAGAATTGTATGTACGACTACTGACAAGTAAATCCAACTCTCAATAGGACTAATGCTAAACTACAACAGACATACATACATACACATCTTCACGCCAAATCCCTAACGGGGTAGGCAGAGAGTATAGAGTGCCAAATGGCACGGTTCTGACATACTTGCCAAAAATTACAACAGCATTTTAATTACCCTTTTATTAGTTTCTAACAGTATCTAAGTAATAAACGAGCACGTAGTCAACTTGATACTAAGTGGTTCATTAGATACTTCGCTGTCATTTGCTGCAGATATGCCAATATTGACTGTGACCCGTCACCTTGGTACATGATGGTAATAGTCGTTATATTGCATCTTATCTTACCCTAGGAATGCTTAGTGCTTACTTTCTTTATACTAACAGTATTAATATACAATACTTTTTACTATTAAAGTTAAGGCTACAGCATAAACATTGTTAGTGTTTAAGAAACGGACTTTCCACAATTTAATTCCGGGTTCGAATAACAGAGACCTCTGAATCATCAAAAAATGTGCATATTAAAATTATCCCATACTTTCACATGAACAAGGACATCGTGAGGCAGCCTAAGTACCTAGAAGGTTTTAGGTTGGATATCAAAGATTTTTAAATAATCTCTAGAGATATATGAAGTCCTCCAATTCGCACTTGGACAACGGGGTGGACTTTGGCCATAGATCGTAAGAAATTAGCTATATGGCTATGGGCTAAATCTTTCTTGAGGAGACCTGGTGTAAATAGTGGAATAACAATGGGTTACTAATGATAATTATGACTAATAAATTGTAATTAAGAATAAATCGTATCATTGTAGGAGCGGGAAAAATTAAACACTTATAAAACACACATATTTTATTTACATACTCGTACATCGCCAATACAATACAATACACACGTGCTTAAGTTACACAAATATATTATACACCATACATATTATGATACTAACAATGATGTTCGATGCTTTAGTTACTTACATAAGTTAGCTTCTCTTGAATTATTATCACAGTTCTGATTATCTATGTACATTAGTTGCATACCTTTACAAATGTTTCTATAACCGTTATTGTATCGTAATAGAGCAAAAGCCTGTAAAAACCAGGCCTTCGTTATTTTGAAAAAAGTTTCTCAACGTACGCTGGTAAGAATGACAGGCGACTATCAAGATATTTTTAGTTTAATGGTAGCAAACGAGCATGAAGCCCGCCTGACGGTAAATGAACATCTATTATTAACCCCAAGCACCACTGAATCGCACTCGAAGTTAATCATGGATGCATTACTATTCTGAGGACTAAGATGCTCGCCTCGTGTGTAAGTGGGTATAGGCAATCAAGCCTCTCCAAACCGAAACACAATAATTTCTTCACGGATGATTATGAGAGTGGCGATGGTACCTCCTCGACCAAATTACACGAGTTCATATATGTTCATATGTAGGTCATGATGACTTTGGCAGGTAAAAGGAACCAAGTTTGTATTAATTGTAACTCTATTTACATTATACAGTAAAAAAACTGAATGTTATATTATATTACTTGTCTAATTATTAGAATAGAATAGAATAGTTTCCCCTTAGCCAGACAGTTATGACAGATCGTCTGCTAAGTCTGTCGGTTGAAGTCGGGTCATATGAAAGCTACATGCCTAGAGGTGCTTTCAGGCACTCAAACAGATTACCTTTAAGTTTCTCAGGTCAGAGTTTGTCTGGCTTCTAAGGCAATATCTTTAATTACAATATAATTATATATAATTTAATTACACAAATAACATATATAGGAAACTTTCAGTTTGTATATTATAATTTATGTACAATTAAATAACCAAGTATCTGGTATATTTTATCTGCCAAATTTACGAAAACCTAAAGTTCATAGTCGCCCATCATTCTTTCCTGTTCGAGAAAAAATGTACCGAAAATTGTCAGCATTTATAAAATACGAAGGTCTAGTTGTTCACGGGCTCTTAGACCATAACGAATAACGTTACCGTTAATAATTTTATATTTATAAGGTACATGCGGATTTGTAGTGTTGTACAATGCTTAACGTAATTATTATCTTAGGAAATATCCTCTGTAGTAATATCTCGGCGCCGCGGCTCCTGAAACAAAGAGAGACAATGGATTACATCGATAAGCCAACAAGCGCACGCAAGACTGATGAAATTCACATAACACGACGCAAGTACAATAAACAATGAGCGTAAACATTTTCAATCTACGAAAGAAGGATTCGTTTATTAATATTTGTTTGAAAGGATAAGGGTGGTTTGAGTTTAGGGAATCGCTCGTCTCGCTACGGATTTCACGCTCGGGGAGGCGGAAACGTTCAAAGTTTCCTTTTGTGGTGTGCCTCATAAGTTGATTTGTGATGGCAACCCTTCAGTGGGTTCCGGTGAGGCGCCGCCGCGGCGAGACGTCACTTCCGCAGGGGCCTGACAGCTAGGTGTCCTAACTTGTACGTCAAATTTGGGACTTTGTTATCAGTTTTCGGGCACCCGTTGTGAAATTTTAGTTCTCGTTGTTAAATTTATGTTATAACTATGAGGAACTGTATAATTAAATTAAGAAACAAGGTCTTATGTATAATTTTACACCGTAAATTACTAAAATTCTATAAGAATAATTATATCAAGATATTAAAACGACTTAAATATAAATTTTACATAAATGGGATAATCTATAAAATATATAAATATGTACTATTGAACTATGACACAATCACATTATCTTTATTACATTTTTGTTAATTTCTTTATTTTATTATGAATATTTTTGAACACAACTTCTTTATACAATTTTTTACGCTACATTTTAGGAACAAATAATCTCTAAAATAATCATTCCAGAATTATATGACGTGCGTACAGTAGGTACCTACATCAAATCATTTAAAACCCAATAAGTACAATATTGCCCTGTATCACCCAAAAAATACGAAGTATTGTTACGTAGGTTATTTTACCTGTAAAAACAATCTAAAATAAATCTGATTTGATACGTTTGTACAGAATATTCCACATCAGACATTTATCATGGCAACTCCAGTAACAAGACGAACGGGACAACACTTGTCTGAATATTTACGTAACATGTTTCTTTCTACTTCGTGACTCATTAGCACAGAAGATGACATTTGAATAAGAAGGTAAAAAGCAAAGACCTTTGTTTCTAGAGTAATAATGATAAAAGCTTTATTTATTCCTTACAAATCTTAATTTATATACAAAGTTAGTTTTTACTTATCGTAGATTGTTAAAACATAATTATGACTATAATATAATGAATTACTTTAATAATTATTAACTACTAACTAATTTAACAACAATTAGTGGCCCGCTCTGGCGATGAAAGCTTCCTCCATTTCCTTCTATTATGCCCTGTCTCTTGCCAGTCCGTTCCAGGTCATTCCGGCCATGGCGACAATATCGCTCCATCTTTTGAAGGTTTATTTTTTCGTCTTTCCTTATGAATAGGCTGCCAATTTGGGACAATTTTGGACCTATTGCCCCTAGTGATTTTTGGTACATCTTTGTTCATGTGGTAATAAACCTAAAATAAGAACTACATGCAGTTTTCTAGAAGGCAATTTTGTTTTTATCTGTATAAGTTGACAGGCCAGTTGAAGAGCTTAATCCTTAAAGGTAACAAAATGATACACTGAAGAATTTATATCCGAATCAGTAGGGTCACTCTGTACTTCCATCGAATTGCTGTGACGGACGAGCAGACAGAAAGACAAACAAATGATATTAAGAGATCAGTTTTGTCATGCGAGCATTAGGAACCTTTAAAATTAAATAAACAAATTCGCATTACATTTTATATACGGGTATGGAGGAAGTTATGAGACTTCTTTATACATAGCTGCCTAGAAAGTTGCTGAGCGACTAGCCGAGTAAAATCTTACCCTTACCTAAGATGTAAGAGAAAGTTTTATTCAATTATGTTTAGACAGATATATTAAAAAATGGGAAAACTATGGATATATGGATGACCTATGGATATAAATAAAATAGACCCACTCCAGGACCTATTTAAATCATCTTCAAAAGGGAAAGGATCTTCAACGCGAATATCTTTACTATACAAATTATTGAATACAAAAAACTATTGGATTGTATGTTAACAAATGTTGTGTGAGATTATTATTAAAATAAATAGAAGTAAATGATTTGAGTAAAAAGTGATACATTTTTATTTATTTTTCTTCTCTAAGCTATGGTCCTTATAAACACCACATAATTTTAATAATTTTGAAAGAGACAACAATAACTTTGGAGAAATGTATTAAAACTAAAATTATACTTTACAAATATGATAATATAACGAGTTCTTTAACAAGACTATAATTCGTTCGATCAATCAATATTGTGACTTAAACAATTTTACTAATTAGATATAAAATTGTTTAGGTTACATTCTCAATTTTTACATGCTTAAAATAAGCGTGTCATATACGTCTTATATAGTCGATTAAGTAGTAGTAGTAGTTACGAGTTTTTTAGGAATAAACAAATGCGATCGTCAAGCAAGTTTCGCTTACAATTTCATTACTGACATTTAGCGTAGGGTTGAAATGAATACCAAATATTCACTGCTAATGTCCATTAGAATGTTTACACACACCTCTGTCGATGTATAAGTACCAAGTTACATTGCCTCGCAATTATTGCATACCTAGTAAATGACAGTAATTGTCATTTACTTTTTACACTCACAGTAATCTAAGCAATATATTTAATAAAGCAAGATTAAGGGATAAAAAGTGTGGTAATATGATATACAAGAACTTAAACTTAATATTATATAATTAAGTATATTACACATTCGCGTGAAGGTGAACAAGTTTCCTTTAGAATATAAGAAGAATTATGAATGATCTCATCTCCTATTATCCATAAATCATGAAGATTTTATAAGTTTGCACTAAACCATTATTCTTTAAAAATTGCACTAATTGTCCACCAGTTCAAATAATGCTTTAAATTCTGTGGCTAAACCGTATTCTAGTTTTTTAACTAATTCTCAACTACTTTTTGAAATTAAATGTATTTTTGGTAATAGAACTTTGATGTAGAGAAAGTGTCTAAAGACATATTATAATTTTGTTTTTTATTTATTTTTTCTGTATATGGTTTCATCTAAAATTTGACCAATTTACGGAAGGTTTACTATCAACTATCTTTAAAAATCAAATTATTCTGCATTTCTACATTGTATATAGTGCAGACAAAATACAATTCATTCCTTTTAAAGTTTTAACTACAGAGTCTGCAATGCGTGGTCCAACTCAAAACAATTTCCTGCAGAAAAAGTCGTCCAAGACTTTATGGCGAAAAGCCAATATTATGTCAAATATTTACAATGGAAAGTCTTATCTTTCACTTAAAATATTGTTCCAAAAGAAACCTGTCAAAGTTTGTTATCTGTGTGCAATAAATTTGTTTCCTTTTATCAATTTTTGTGTATGAAAAGTAGCTTGTACACACACTGAAACTTCCCTCTTTCGTCATGATATCACATGACGTAGAAGAGACGAAATGATAAAAGAGATCTACTATTGTATATGTGTATCTAGTGAAGTAGATTCACTCTTATTTCACTGTTAGAAAGATATCACATGGATGTAGAAGAGAGGAAATGATAAAAGATATCTACTATTATATATGTGAATCTAGTGAAGTAGATTCACTCTTGTAAAATTTATTTTGTACTACGTAGCGCACCAGTCCACCACACCGACCGGTCTGAGTGATAAATTTGGATTTCTGTTCTGGGTTGAACGTTTGTGTATTTGTCTTGTGTGTGTGTGTGTGTTATAAATGGTAAAAGTGTTTATTGTTTGTTATGTGAATTAAGAACTTCCTTCTTCTGTATCGGTTAAAAAGTTACCTCATTGACATGCATGTACCTATACGTATACATATATACGGATATGTTATGTGGATATGTGGAAATACGTTATAAGACTTATTAAATGATGCAGCAATATTTTCCCTTCCCTATTTAGTCACACAATATATATGTTTATCGACTTCAGAAAAAAAAAAACTTCGATTTGAATTTTGTGACAAGTAAATGTCGTGTGGTTATCATTTTCATAATTTATTTTTAATAAATAACTTTATTAATTACAAGGTAACTTTATCAGGGTCAAATGCCGTAGGTACTATATGATGGATAACATGTAAATTCTGCATGAATATTTTAAGAATTTTCACAATTTCTTATATTTTTTATCTTTTATGAATGTACTTATTTAACTTAATAATACCGAAAGGGAAAGAAAAACTACATAATTAATTTTATATATTCGTGATAATAAGTCGACGTAACAATTAAGCTATGTACAATTTTAATTCTACCTAATTTTTTGTTACCTTCGTATCTTATTTATTATTTCACGACACGATTTTTCGTGATTAATATGAAACACAAAAATGTTTTTAGAGGAACAGAGAAAAATATCATATAGGTAATATTACGCTAAAATTATCAAGTTATCACTATCCAATATTAGGAATGGAACTTCTTACAGAATTCTTAAGATTAAATATTTTAGTTCAGCTTCATTGCAAATGGTTACATTCACACGTTTTGCCAGGTGGTAGAACTCATGTAGTTCGACCAGGGAGGTACCACCGCCACCCTCATAATCCTCCGTGAAGCAATTTATTGTGTTTCGGTATGGAGAGGCGTGGTTGCCGGCTATACTTAAACGCGAGGCGAACATCTTAGACCTCAGGGGTAGCAACGCATCTGTGATCAAACTTAGATATGACTCAATCGTACTTAAGGTTGGTTACTGATGTCCACGCGGCAGTGGCCACTTACCATCAGGTGGACTGCATGCTCGTTTGCTACCTTTACACAATAAAAATATTATAATAAATATATAAAAAAACGTAGGTTTAACAAGACTCGTGTAATTGGAATTTGAACTCGAGACATCCAGTAGGCGAGAGTCTTTTAGCTATCACTATTGTTTGTATACTGTACCACTTTTACCTACAATATTACCTAACTAAAGTATTACCTAAGTGACACTAGAAGGGAAGGTTACAAAAGTGCAAATCAACGGAATGTCGTGTATATGTAACATGTGATAAATATAAGTGCCCTTTAGTGACATGACACATCTGCTGAATGTACTGCGCTGACAACTCGGCAGCTCTATTATCGACCATAGTGTTTGGCTGGCACGATGTAGGCATGACGGACTGAAACTGAACCTTCGGTATTACGCGGCGTCTTATTCAGCGCGTTATTTAATCGCTATTTAGTAAAGCACGCTGAAGGAACGGTCGCGCAACGTGATTTGCCGCTAACTATGCATAATTGCATTGACTGCAATCTCGTGTATACAGTCGCTTTACAGTAGGTTTGGACCTGTGCCGTCCGCGATGTAATTTCCACTAATATGTCATAGGTCCCTTAAAACCATTGTGAGTGTACTCGGCTAAATATTCGCACTATACTTTCCATAGATATGTTATGGCACTAAGACACTAATATGTCTCATAAAATAACATAAGACTTGTTAATTTACGCATATATCTGTAAATTATGATGTTACCTAATTTTAAGATACCATTATAACAATGTTAAATTCTGCTATATTCAGGTTGGAAAGTTAAGAATAATATTAGGTGTTTAACTTAGTATTCACATCTGTTTCCAAATCAGAACTCAAATCATATTAAGGTTGTGTGTAAATATGTTAACTGTGACGTGTCTACATCGCCGCTTATGTATATTGGATTCATGATAGAGTCATAATTAAGTTGTTAATTCATTTATGAGATTTATTAAGTAAATATAACCTTATGTTTGATACATTGGCAATTGTACTAAAAACGGTAGCGTAAGGTAGATGGTAGACTAATTCCGAACAGCGATAAACGAGATTAACACGAATGAAAGTTATGTAATATCAACAATAGAACTCATATTGTTATTGAAACAACTAAAATAACGAAGTCAGAAAATTATGTTGCCTTCTAAACGTTATTTTAAACATTTGTATAATGCTATATTCACATTTTGTCAAATTACCAAGATTTTCACAGTTAATAATTGAAATATTTACATCTCTACGAATTCAACTAAAGGTAAAACCTTTTACCATTATTGAATATTAATACTTTGTACCTATAAAATATGTTTATTTTTAAACATTTCAATTTTTATTTATCTATAACAGAAATATTTACACTGGTAGAGAATTAGATATACACCCACATAAGGTCAGTATCAATATCACTACGCCTACAATACAATACAATATTGTTTACTCCAAAAACCCACGATTTTCACGGAAGAATTTTCATAACTTGGAGTTATCCATAAAGCAGTATAAACTCTACAAACCCACATGACTTCAATAAATTGGACAACAGTCCAAACATCTATGAGAAGAGTGCTATAATCAAAAAGGGGCTGAAACGTTACTGGTAGAGCCAGAGACTATGCTTATAAGAGCAATTAGGTCACTCAGCCTGACAAAAACAACCAAGATCCATTCTGACACTAGCGATACTAATTGTATTAATAAATTATTACATGAGTTTTTGGTACATAATTAACAATACAGTTACATGGTTTCAGATGCCGGTAACAGTATAGAATGTACGTTGAATAAAGAGACCGATAACTTTCTTTCTTAACCTGAAACTTAATGTTTCACATTGAGTTTAAAAAGACATAAGCAGTGCAGTTACATGGTTTTAGTTGCCTGTATACCACGTACGAGTATAAACTATATATAGTACACCACGTACGGGTCAGGCGAAGTATCAATAACCAATATAAGAACAAAAACTACTTCGATAACTTTCATGTAATCTTTAATGTCCTCCTTCGAATTTATTGTGACATTAGCAATACAAATACATGGCTTTTCTCGCCATAGTTTACTAGCACGTGGTCAGGTAAGGTAGCAGTAACCACCATAAGAACAAAGACTAGTCCGAAAACTGTCATGAGATATTTAATGTCTTCCCTCGAGTTTATTGTGACATTAGCAACAAATACATGGCTTTTATCGCTATAGTTTACTGGCACGTGGTCATGCGAGGTATCAACCAATATAAGAACAAAGACTAGTCCGAAAACTTTCATGAGATCTGCAATGTCTCCATCGAGTTTATTGTAACATTAGCAACAAATACATGGCTTTTATTGCCATATTTTTCTAGCACGTGGTCAGGCAAGGTATCAGTAACCAACATAAGAACAAAAACTAGTCCGAAAACTTTCATGAGATATTTAATGTCTTCCCTCGAGTTTATTGTAAGATTAGCAACAAATACATGGCCTTTATCGCCATAGTTTACTAGCACGTGGTCAGACAAGGCATCAACCAATATAAGAACAAAGACTAGTTCGATAACTTTCACGTGATCCTTAATGTCTCGCCTCGATTTTCGTAAGTTGTCCGCGACTGCCTTCCTGTTTACACTTAACATTAACCGGTAGTTAATACCAAGCAAACATTTAAACACTGGTGCAATACAGATTAAATGAATACAGGCTGAATTTACGTTCTATCTTATCGAAAATTATTTGTTTTATAAAGTTTGTATTAAAAGCCGACATTACAAATTTTTCGTTTTTTAAGAAATAATTTATACATATTCCAGTTTGGATACGTGTTTTAATTATTGTCTTAAAGTAGCAAACGAGCATACAGTCCACCTGATGGTAAGTGGTCACTGCCACCCATGGACATTAGTGATCATCCCCGAGTACGATTAAATCGTACTTG
>DWNR01003131.1:0-12131 GCA_018250455.1 Polygonus leo | reverse complement strand
ACAACCTTCCAAAATCAGTGTCGGCTATTATTTCAATACTCCGCATCCAAAGTATATTGTAGGCACGAAACCTACAAATTGGTGACCCCGATACAAGAACACACGGAGACAACACGACAAGCGAGATGGCAACCGGACCTTCCGTTGCACTGGCTGCGCAACCCATCGCCGCACCATCACCATCCAACCCGTCTTCTGAACTGGCAGCAATCACCTTGACGTCTAAAATCCCCGATTTCTGGACCGACCAGCCCAGAGTGTGGTTCATTAGGACAGAGGCGATGCTGGCACCCCAGAAATTATCAGACGAGTCCAGATATGATATCGTCGTGTCAAAGCTCAACAAGGAAGCGATCCAGCAAGTCACTGACATTTTAGTGGAACCGCCTGCCGTAAAGAAATTTGACACGCTCAAAGCCCGCTTATTAACAATTTACGAAGAGTCCAAAAATAGACAATTGCAAAAGTTAATAAGCGAGATGGAGCTCGGTGACCAGAAGCCATCACAACTCTTACGGCGAATGAGAGAACTGGCCAAGGACAAGATCCCAGATGATACGTTAAAAATTCTTTGGCAAGGCCATTTACCCAGCCCCGTAAGAGCTGTGTTAGCCGTGTCGGACACTACGGATTTGGACAGCTTGGCAACAATCGCCGACAACGTGTTCGAGACCACAAGAGCAGCCCACGTCATCAACGATGTGTCACAACACTCCACAACTTCCAAGGACACCGAAGCGATCATGGCTGAAATAGCGAAGTTGACATTGAAAGTGGCAGAATTAGAAAGATCGCGACCGAGATTTCGAAATCATTGGAGCACCTTTCGCCGAAACCGTTCATCATCCCGAAATCGCGGCCGCAGTCAATCAACGCAGCGCAGAAACCCGGTAAACCCAAATCTTTGTTTCTACCACAACCGCTTCGGAGCCAAGGCTAGGAAGTGCGCGGATCCCTGTTCCTGGACGGCGAGACAGGAAAACTAAGCGAGGCGCAGACAACGGCGGAGCTCTGTGCCATCACTCCGTGTCACCGCCTTCAAATCCGTGACGTAAATAGCAACCTAAATTTCCTCGTAGACACTGGTGCAAACATATCTGTGTTACCCGTAAGTAAAAACTATAGTACTCGCGAGTGTAGTGATTACAAGTTATACGCTGCTAACGGTTCCGAAATCAAAACTTATGGAGTAAAATCACTAGTTTTAAACTTTAAGCTACGGAGACCTTATCGATGGGATTTCGTTATCGCAGATGTGAGACAACCCATCTTGGGAGCTGATTTTCTCAGTCACCATAAACTGCTGGTAGACGTCAGCGCACGTAAACTCATCGATCAGGTAACCAACTTAAATGTAATTGCATCACTCGTACTCTTGCATGAACCGTCTGTGCTATCTGTTAACATTGATCACCCATATCACACTTTATTATCAAAATTTCCTAACATTACCAAACCTATGTCATTCGTGGAAACCGCACCGAGTTCGGTACAGCACTGCATAGAAACTACTGGACCCCCGGTTTTTTGTCGCGCGAGGCCGCTCCCGCCCGCGAGATACAAACGAGTTAAAGCAGAATTTCTAAAAATGCAGGAATTGGGTATCTGCCGACCTTCAAAAAGCGCTTGGTCGAGCCCCTTACATGTCGTTGAAAAAAAGAATGGTGATATTAGACCTTGTGGGGACTACCGACGCCTCAACGCAATCACGAAACCCGACAGATATCCAATACCGCGTTTACAGGATTTCACATACTTATTGGCTAATAAACAGATATTTTCTAAAATAGACATCAATAGGGCATATCATTTTATAGAAACGGCACCCGCCGATATCGAAAAAACCGCTATAATAACACCTTTCGGTCTTTTCGAATTCCCTCGAATGACATTTGGTTTGCGTAATGCAGCCCAAACCTTCCAACGTTTTATGGACACCGTTTTTCAAGGATTAGATTTCATATTTAATTACATAGACGATACTCTTATCGCTAGCGAGAATGAATCACAACACCTAGAACACTTAAACATAATATTTACACGACTTAATAACTATGGTATTACTATTAACCTGTCTAAATGTGTTTTTGGTCAAACTAGTCTCGAGTATTTAGGTTACCAAGTCTCATCCAAAGGTATTCGACCAACGGAAGACAAGGTTAAAGCTATAACCGACTACCCGAGGCCAGAAACAGTCGAAGATCTACGTCGCTTCACAGGTATGGTAAATTTTTATCGTTCTCATTTACCCAACGCAGCGTCTTATCAGTCTCTTTTCAACCAGTATATCGGTAGTTCTAAAAAGAGAGATAAAACTCGCATTGAGTGGTCAGAGGAAGCTATTACCGCGTTCGAGCAATGTAAGACCAGCCTTAAACAGGCAGCTACATTGTCACACCCTCGGACTGATACGACCCTCGCATTGATGACCGACGCATCTAATTTTTGTGTAGGAGCAGTACTACAGCAACAGATCGACGGTATTTGGGAACCACTGGGTTATTTCTCTAAGAAATTAACGACGGCCCAACAGAAATATTCAGCATACGACCGTGAGTTAGTAGCGATATATTTGGCAGTAAAACATTTCCGTAAATTATTCGAAGGACGCCAGATCACCGTGTATACCGATCACAAACCTTTATCATACGCTTTCTCAAAATTAGGTAAAGATTCCGATGAAACACCGCGTCGTATTAGACATTTATTATACATCAGTGAATTCACTACTTGCATACGTCACATTAGTGGACATAGCAACACGGTAGCGGACACCTTATCACGTGTAGCAACAGTTTATTGTCCCACGATTCTCGACTACGATAGAATCGCGGAATTGCAAGAAACCGACACCTACTTGCAACGCTCACTGTCCAACGACGACAATAACAACTCTATTATTTTAAAACAGTTATTTTTACCTACATGTAATAAACCTATTTATTGTGATGTTTCTACCCAAATTGCGAGACCATACATCCCACAGGAATTCCGACGCATTGCTTTCGAAAGTATACACAATTTGAGTCACCCTGGTATACGCACAACTCGTAAATTAGTTACTAAAAAGTTCTTTTGGCCTAACATAAATAAAGATATTAACAATTGGTCTAAAACTTGTCTTAATTGTCAGAGATCAAAAATAAATAGACACACTATTTCAAATTTAGAAAAATTCCCACAAGTTCAACGTTTTGAGCATATTCATATAGATATAGTTGGACCCTTACCGATTTCACCTGAAGGTTACAGATATTGTTTAACAATTATAGATCGATGTACACGTTGGCCTGAAGCGATTCCTTTGCACGAAATTAGCGCTGAAGTAGTTGCAAACGCGTTGTATACAAACTGGATATGTCGTTACGGATGTCCAGTGAAGCTTACGAGCGACCAAGGTCGACAGTTTGAAAGCTCACTCTTTCAGCAGCTGATGAAACTTTTAGGTGTCACCAGGATACGCACATCAGCGTACCATGCTCAAGCTAACGCAGCTTGCGAGCGCCTGCATAGGACCTTGAAAAGTTCTTTAATGGCACGCCTAAATGGCACGTCATGGGTTCAAGAGTTGCCCACGGTACTTTTAGGTATGCGAGCAGCCTGTCGAAGTGATACTGGTGTATCAGCGGCAGAGCTAACATTTGGTCGCACTCTACGTCTTCCCGGAGACTTCTACGATGCTACTCAGGTAAGTTCGTCAGACCCTCATAGCTTAGTAGAACAGATTAAGGACCACATAAAATCTTTAAGACCCATACCAGAACCGCATAGCAACACACGTTCATTTTTCATACATCCAGATCTTTCCAAGGTAGATTACGTATTTGTCAGAGACGATACAGTACGTAAACCTTTAAAACCTCCCTATGACGGTCCATATCGCGTTCTAGGAAGAAGGTCCAAGGTTTACTTAATACAACTACCTGGACGTAAGGCATATATATCGATAGATAGACTCAAACCCGCATTTATTTTAAATAATAATAGCAATGTAGAACATTCAGATGCACGCGATAACGCAGACAGTTCAAGTAAAGTAGTACATAAATCAAACGAACGTAGCATACACAAAAATGTATCAACGGGATTCAAACCCGCACCTACACCGATCATGCGCACCTCGCGATCAGGACGCGTGATACGGCAGCCTGTAAGATTCTCATAACTATTCTTAAGGCACGTAGGACACTGTAAGCTAGCGCGATACTAAGCGATACGATGCTAATCAATAATAATCGTTAAAATGATTTCAACAATACAATCAAAGTATAGCAATACATCTTATCGCATAGTACTACGACAACAATTTTATTGTATTACGCAAGTTTAGTTGTAAGCAAAATTTTTACATTTATATACACTGTTTTTACATTTTATACTCATTCTATTATTAACTATTTTACACCTATTTTATACCTTCTATATATTTTTTTATATAAAAGTGGCTATTTTCACTATGGG
This sequence comes from Polygonus leo, assembly GCA_018250455.1. Taxonomy (NCBI): domain Eukaryota; kingdom Metazoa; phylum Arthropoda; class Insecta; order Lepidoptera; family Hesperiidae; genus Polygonus; species Polygonus leo. The sequence continues at coordinate 7,670 of DWNR01003131.1, read as the reverse complement.
AAAGTCCTATAGCAAACAGGAAGAAATTATTATCGCTCAGAATGGCGCAAACAATGCCAAGTACTCTTCAGTGGAGGATAAAATTGAAAAATACGGCTTGATAACAACAGGTATTTTGATTACTATTTTGTTGATAATGTCCATCTGCATATTGAAAAGATGTAACCGAGGCATTAAAAAATGGACCAGGAATGAGATATCTTCCGCACTGTCGTTGAATCAACTTGACAAAGCCGGACAACAACCTGCAACTGTACCTACAGTACAATACGCATAATTGTATTCTATATTTCCTTTTTTGTATTTTGTGTATTTCTTCAGTGTTATGGGTATTTTTAATAATGTAATTTCACTTCTAGCTAATATCATTTTTGTCATGTTGTCATGCAAATGTATTCTTCTTTTAATTCTCAGTAACTTTCCATAAACTGAACTTGTTATTTTCAACTTAGCGATTGCGCAAATGCTAGCATCATGTTATTATTGTAAGTTGATACTTACACGAATTCCTTAAGCGAACGTATCACTACAGTAGAGTCATCAGAATTTGCATTGTATAAGTTTTGTGTAGCAACCATGTAAATATTCCCATATTTTTATATAACTTTTTTTTTCAAAAAGGGGGAATATTGTAGGGACAACATTAGGTACTCATTTTTCATTCCTAAAACTTGCATTCAGTCACTCGCGCGCATCGTCGCAAGCGGTACATGTTTATCGTTGTATACTGTCTATAGGCTATACTGTGACTCTGGTGCATTACGTGTGTAACGAACAAACCAATAAAAACAACCTTCCAAAATCAGTGTCGGCTATTATTTCAATACTCCGCATCCAAAGTATATTGTAGGCAGAAACCTACAGTTGTGTAGATCATTTCATTCATTTTTTTACGTCTCTTTTATGCCGTAGATACTATTAAGATTCCGCTGTCCCCCTGGCATTTGGCACTCGATACTCTCTGCCTACCCCGTTAGGGATTTGGCATGAAGATGTGTGTGTGTGTGTTGTCCACCTGTTCGTCTGTCATTGTATCGCATATATCCACCTTTTATGTACCATTGGTTTTAACTTTACCATTTTTTTAACTATTTATACTAGAATGGCAGCAAAGAGACATCGAATCAACCTGATAGTGAGTGTTGTCCATTGAAATATGTAATCAACCACAAGTACGATCGAGGTTGAGCACCGATACGTTGTTATCCCCGAGGACTGATTCGCCAGCAAATCCGGTGACCTTTCCAAAAACACAATATTCTTTTATCGAGGATTACAAGAGTGGCGGTGGTACCTCCCCAGTCGAACTTCATGAGTTCTACTACCTCACAAATTACCCATAATGCACTTGTCTATCTTGTATCTAACACTGCACTCAACTTGGACTTCCTCCTTCCAGATACTCGATGCTGTCATCAAGCCATGCTGTACAAACGCTACTCCACGTGGTGCAGTCCACAGCGTCCTATATCCTGATGCTGGTGTTCATGACCTACAACGTGTGGCTCTGCATCGCGCTGGTGCTGGGGCTCGCGGTCGGCTACTTCTTCTTCGGCTGGAGAAAGAGCTCCGTGGTGGACGTCACTGAACATTGTCAGTGATTTTCATTGTAGATGACCGTCATGTTCATAAAATTTAGGGCTTTGTAAACGCGTATTTAAATTATTACATTTGTAAATTATAAATCTGTTATTTTAATTGGACAGTTAAAATGATAGTTAAGGGCCCTATTAATCAGAGAACCAGACAATGCATCGGGCCCTTAACTGTATTAAGTCTATTTTTTTCTAGACAATATATTTATATCATTGAGGGCTTGTTATGGCTTCGACAATTCAATATATTGTTTTTTTTTTGGCGCAAGGACCTTCTTAATGTTACCCTCTTATTAAAGCTCGTCCTGGGTGTATTTGGTACTATTTAGGACTATGTTTGATTATAAAGTTCTAAATAAAAAAATATAAAGTGTTCGGTCATTCCGATATGTGCTCTAAAAGCCAAATTGTGTAGGTTTTTTAACAAAAGGATGAGATTTAATAATAATGAAACTAAAAGTAACTTAACTATATACTAATAAAGCTATCATGGAATTTTATGAATAAGACTGTAATGTTGGATAGAAACAAATATATGGAATTGATGTTAAATGTTTAATTAATAGGTGCCTATTAAATACGATTTTAAATTTGATTCAATATATATTTAATAAGAATGAAATTTAATGACAATAATCACTTTTTTTCCACCTAAACCCGATAGGCTCATAATTGAGTTAATTACATGTTATTATAAACTCAATTATTACTTAATTTTCTGAAAATTTAATCGTAAAATAATTTTGATAACTTTTTAACTGAATGGGGAATAAAATGGGCTATTTAAAACAATAAGATATAGTTTATTGACCACCTATTAATCTATAATTTTGATTAATTTAACTCTTAAATGTAAAATACAATATTCATTGATTTTTCTCGTAAAGGATGCAGAATGAAAAAATACTTCATAACATAAGTTATTTGCGGAAAACATGCAATTGCACTGTTTTATTCACCAGCTACTCAATTATGAAATAAGTGGTACAAGAACAGGTTTTAGTGTAGGCTTTATTGCATTTACTAGCACTTGTGTCTTCCACTTTGAACTAGATTTTATATTTGTATCTTTCAAGTAATAACAAAATATGAGGCTGATTGTTTGATATGGGCTTCCTTTTATGTAAAAAGATAAATCGTTTTTTTAATATTTTACATATTTTAATATAAAGGAATTTATATTAAAATATGTAAAATAATGCAAATTGCTCAATAAAGTTGTTAAGCTGCAATTATGAGAATGCAATAATGAGAATTATGCAATAACTAATTAGAGAAATTATATACCTATAAGTCTGAGGTCATTAAATGAACTTGTGTATAGTATTTACGAAAATCATTTTAAATTTTAATATAATGGAAAAATAAATAGTATCTTGCCTTAGATTATTTTTTTATGATTTTTAAAACATTCCTTTTTATAGTATTATACAAGTATTCGACATTCCTAAGAAATGGTTAAACCATCCTAACAATAATTGTTATGTATCCAGTGCAATTTCATGTTCATCTTGCGCTTTCACTCTTCTGTCCCCTTGCGCTAAGCGTATGCGATGTTGAATTCCACAAGAGGCACCGTCTACACTTGTTCGACTCGATAACTCTTCAAGATGCAATATTGCATGCGCTATGTTCTGCAAAAACCATGAATGCGTCGGAAGAAGACGCAAGTTGAAAATGAAAGCGCACTCGTGGAGATACCTTATGAAACTACTTGCATCATTATTGAAAATGAGTATGACAGATAGTAAACATGACGATAGATATTTTGTACTGTTTATAAGTTTGTGATTTAACTATATTCCATGCCTAGGTGTAAGTATGTGTATTTATATTAGAATCAAGTATTTTGTAGCTTAAGTATTAAAATATTTTTGTTATTATTGCTATTATTATTGTATACATGGTTTTGATATATATTTTCTAAAAAAAGTTGATAGGAAGGATATTCTTAAGAGATAAGTTGGTTTAAGAACCAATACATATGACTAATAATATATAGTACCATAGTAAATAATAATATTAAATAGCGAGGTTTAGAAATACCTAATACAGTTTGATTCAGCTATGTGGGGCATCGTCTCTTACCTAATCTGTGTTAGTTTAGTGCAAGAGAAATTCTCTACAAATCCAAAAAATAACCCACGAAAGTTTTTAAATATTTGTAGTACAGAATGTACGTACTGTGTTTGTGTTTTTCGAAAATACAGAAAACAGTTCAATTTTGTACTTTATGAAAACATGTTATTAAAATATGGCTAAATGGCTTAGTGTTGCCACAATGGTTCTCTTGATCAAGCCTTATTTCGTTTTGTTAGTGGTAAGCCAATAATGAATTAATGTAGGTGTACAATTCAATAAGTGATATAAATGTTTAAGACAGCTGTTGATCTGGTACAAGAAGAAAAGTTGCTTCTTCACAGTTAATAGTTCAATAGTTAGGAGCAGTGGTTCTGAACTAGTGAACCGCGAACCAGAAATGGTCCGTGGCGGCACCTGCCCAACCAACAAAGTACCCATGCACTTAGGAATTAAAAAACAACTAAAATTTTGCACAAACGCACTAAAAATGTGACTTTTAAACTAAGGGAACGATAGAAAAAATATTTTTTAAACGTATTTCAAGTAAACATCTGTCTTAAAATACTTTTACTCCCAAGCATTTGGTGTTTTACGGCTAAACCAAAATTTAGTCCTTACTAAAAGGTTTAGAACGTCTGTATCTACTAAAGTGTTATTACCTACTAGTAGGAGCTAACTAGTAGTGCCTACTAATAGAGCTCAACCAGCTAATTATGTATTTATAATAATATAGCAATAACTAATTGTAGTAATTTATATTCGTGCCAAATTTTCACTATTACGTACAATCATGAAAACACCTTTCTTCACATATATTATTGGAACTGTACACTGAATCTACGAAGTAGAAGTTATGTGAAAATATTATGTAACGACAATAATTATTATGATATAATTTATCTATAATCTACGTTATTTGACGTTATAAGCTATGATTATGTAAATAAACGATTTTATTATATTTTTGTGTTTTTAATGATATCGTGTTCTCGCGAGTGTAAAAATATTGCACTAAAGCAAATTTTAAAATACGCATTCCTGTGTTTTTTTTGAAAATTAAGACTTGGTTATGTTAAGAAAATGAGTTGTTTTAATATTTATTATCATCGCGACCCATTATTGTTCCATATCTAGGAATAGATCTCATGTCACAGTGAGAGGGATTTAGGACATTAGGTCATAATCCAACGCGCTCGCCAAATTAATTACCAGACTTTATTATCCTTATTTATTTTTTTGAAATTTTTGCTTGTAAATTTCCTCACGATGTTTTCCTTAGTGTCGAAAAGCAAGTGATAACTAAATTTTCATTAACGCACATCATTGTGAAAATCCAGAGGTCTGGGCCTGAAAGTAGAGGGCCTGAACTATCATTGCTTGTGATATTAGAAATAAAGAAAGTAAGAAAATCTTTTACTGAACATTATTTTTATCATATAAAGGCAAGCAAACGAGTATGCAGTTTACATTATGATAATTATAAGTGGACGCTGCCGCCCATGGACATCAGTAATCATCCCCAAGTACGATTAAATCATTCCTAAGTTTGATCACAGATTTTTTTTATAAGTAAGTAAAGCCGTCAACCACGCTGTTCCAAACCGAAACACAAGTATTGCTTTAAGGAGAATTATGAGGGTGGCGGTTGAACTGAACGATTTCTTCCGACTGGCAAATCTATTTATTAGGTTTACTCATTTTAGTTAATTATGGGATTGCAGTAATGAGTCCATAGTTAAGAGTAGATAAAATGAGACTAAGATTTAGGTTCCATAATAATCTTTACAGTATTTGGGAGAAAAATCAGTCCAATTCTTATTTTTCTTAGATAACAGGATGTTGCTCCGCTTGTATCCTAGGGAAATTACATAGGAAATTACTTAGCTCTACTACGTGTGAATCTTGTTTCACGTTTAATTATAAAGCTTTACAGAAAATGTATTTCTTGTATTCTTTAAGACAATACAAAATATTCCCCAAATAACCTAATTCATAGTCTTTTGTACTTCTTTATTTAATTATTATAGAAAACTATTGATACGTGTCACCGAATACGAATATTCGTATTCGCCGAATATATTAGACTTCGAACGACAAAAATATTGGAATATCCTACTCCTTAAATCGACTTTAGCGTCGGGTAGTGTCTACGAATACATTGTTTTATATTGAAGTATGAATATATTTAAATTCGCCTATTTCGTACGTATAGCGGGCAACCACGCCTCTTCAATTCGAATCACAAGAATTGCTTCACGAAGGATTTTGCGGGTGGCGGTTTCCCCCATAGATTATACACTTATATACTGGTATTCCCCGGTTTAACTAAACGAGTTCTACCCCCCTGGCAAATCTATTTATTAGGTTTTCTTATTATAGTTAATTGTGGGATTGAAGTAATGAGTCCATAGTTAAGTGCAGATAAAATGAGACTTAAGCTTTAGGTTCCATAATTATCTTTACAGTATTTGGGAGAAAAATCAGACCAATTCTTATATTTCTTAGATAACAGGATGTTGCTTTTATCCTACCTGTCGCCGTAGTATCGCCAGTACTGAACCCATTGTTATGACACGTCTGCACGTATATTGCATTTGGCCTATCTTGAAACATAGACCATTAGGATTAATTTCGATTAATGTCCTCATTTTTATTACAAATTAAAAGTTATTGGCTGGACAACGTCTGAGTCCGCTAGTAGGTAATTACTCGTATATATTCGGGCATTGACCAGTTACCATTTTATTACTTAGATATTAAGATATCGTTCGTTGGATGAATTAAATTTTCACATGAAGACTTATATTTTCCGATTTCCACTCAACTTCAACTACGCCCACCGGTGCACATAACCATGGGCTTTATTTTTAAATTTCCACCACCATTTACAGCTCTCGAAGGGCACAAGCTTTAGAAAACATTTAAATGCCTCAATATACGAATCTTTTCACGTTCCCGCTAAAACTCAAATAACAAGATTTTGTCCCTTCATGTTTTTCAATAGAACTTTTTTTTTTAATAATTTAGCTTTCGAAATAATTCAGGCAAAGATATTACGATAACAGATGACACTGATTTGGGTTATCGAGTATATATCGAGTATATATTATATTTCTCTGCCTATGATAACAGATGGCGTCACCTTATTTTACTTTCAAAAAACTCTAAAAACTAAGATAATAAAGTATCATTTTGAAATCATTATTTTTTATTTTAAATTATAAGTAATCCCTGCGCCGCTGAGAATATATCTTACGTTGACAATTTAATAAAATATTTTCTTATTAGACCTTGTAATCGTGTTTCCAAACGAAATCACGTCATGCCTGTCATGTCATGTCAGTGATGTGAAAAGTGACGGGTGGTGCATGTTTTGTCTTTTGTAATATTACTTGTTGAATTTATTACTTAAATTGTATAAAAAATAAGTTAAAATTAATTATATTGAAGGGTGAATAAGTATGCTATAATTGTGTGAGTGAATGCTGCGTGTGGAGCGCGTGGTGCCGGAGCCAGGCGCAGATTGACCAGGTACGTACATAACGGTATTATTTGTTTTCGACGACGTCGACCCCAAGTTTTACGTAAAACGATTTCGTGAATTGGAAATAACGATTCACATGTATCTACATGAGTGTGATAAAGTTTTGTGCGGTTAATTTGCGTATTTTAGGGTTATTTGTGGTTTACATTGGCGGTCGTGCGAGATGCCCCAGATCCGCATCGCCTGATGTTGCCGAAGTAGCAACGCGGATGTGCGTTGCTCGCAACCTTTTTGCAGGTTTGTGGAAAACCCACAATTATTCACGCGTGTTTAAGTTTTACGATCATTCTTTTGAACTTTACTGGTAAAATTTGCAAATGTAAGAACGTGAGTAATATTCCAGTGCGCCATGTGCGTTTACAACATACAAATGTTGTTTTTTATTGTGTAAAGGTAGCAAACGAGCATGCAGTCCACCTGATGGTAAGTGGTCACTGCCGCCCATGGAC
>DWNR01003130.1:0-12134 GCA_018250455.1 Polygonus leo | reverse complement strand
TCAAAATTTTAAATTATTTTATACTTTTTAGTGCATTTTGAAGTCGGTTTTATTTTTTGTATAAAATTTTTTTGTTACATAAATGACAAAGTAACTACAGTGTATTCATTCCTAAGCTCGTTAAGAAAACGTGTACTATACGTGAACGTCTCTACAAAGTAAGCAAATAGTGGATTTGGGTAAGTGTGAGACGGGCTCGCTTAAAGGGTTCTGTTATTTTATTTTAAACTAGATTTTTTATCGCTTAAAGGTAGCAAACGAGCATGCAGTCCACCTAACGGCAAGTGGTTAATATTGTCGATGGACATCAATAATCATCCCCAATCATAGATGAGTTGCTACCCCTGAAAACTAAGACGTTCGCCTCGTGTATAAATAGAACCGGCAACCACGCCTCTCCAAACCGAAACACAAGAATTGGCTCACGGAGGATTACGACGGTGTCGCTGGTACCTCTTCGGTCGAAATACCCTAGTTCTACTAACTGAAAAAAATCAAACGCTTAATTAAATGTTTCTTTAAAGGTTGGAGACTATAGCTTGCTTAAACGATGGGTTTCGTTATACAACATACCAATCGGAATATTAAACAAACTTACTTAAAGTGCCTTAAAGCACGACTAGGTGGCGTTGCGCCAAAGTATAATTTTAAAAGTTCCTTAAGTTTTAATTTACTTCATCAATAGAAAGAACTCAATCAATAAGACAAAGCGGCGTAAAGAACTCAAACAATTAATGCATTGTTCTTCACTGAAGTTCCAATGTCATTAAAAGAAAATAGAATAAAAATTGTTACCCTTTGTTTTGTTGCATCAACAACGAAGTAACTACAGTCTATTAATTCCTAAGCTCGTTAAGAAATGTGAACAATATATTAACGTCTATAGAGCGAGCAAAGTGTTGACTTGGTTAAGTGCGATACCGACTAGGTTAATATGGTTCTTATATCCTTGATTAAATGTCAAAAATAATTGGTTCGGCGTTAGCCGGAATCGCACACAAAAGATTAATTACCACACCAGTATCTCAACCAATCGATTGATAGATTAATATTATAAATGCTAGTTCCTTAAACATAAACCTAATCTTTCACTTTCTTTTGTTTTATGGCAAATAAGACAGGCAGACGTACTGCGGAGCCTTTGTAATAAAAAAAGGTGCAAAGATCTAAAACAATTAATGTATTCTTCTTCACTGAAGATCCAATGTCATTGAAAGAGAATAGAATGAAAATAGTTACTCTTCGTTCTGTTGCATCAACAACGAAGTAACTACAGTCTATTAATTCCTAAGCTCGTTAAGAAATGTGAACAATATGTTAACGTCTAGAGAGCGAGCAGAGTGTGGACTTGGTTAAGTGCGAGACTGAGTCGTTCTGTAAGGTTTCGCGTATTGAAACATAAAAGACAACTATTATACTGACAATTATAAAAAACATACATATTATCATTTACATTGTTAGCTTTAAAAAATGAAATTTAAAGTAAAAAAAAAAGCCTTAGAAAAAGTTTTTTAATTGTTTTTTATGACCAGTGTGGCGGAGCATTCATTACACTAGCCACAGAGACTTCTAGAGATAGAGTCTTTGATTCGATTCCCGGCCAAGCGTATATTCAAATGATGGATTTGGTGAAAGTCTCGTAGGTTCATGACACGAATAACATAGAGAGAGAGAGATAGTGTAGAAAGTGTCATGTTTAACTTTTGCAACATTCCCAGACATATTGCAATATAGATAGATAGCAATACTTAATATTAGTTAATAATTCAGTACACTTCAAATTCAATTTCAATCCATCGACTTGAAAAAAACTGGTTCAGAAGTAAAAATTCTGTACGGAACACTAAAAAATAAAAAAGAAGAAAACTTGTAACATTTAGCAAGCAGTCCAATGTGATACAATTAGGGAACGGAAACATGGCGACGGATAATTTAATTAGCAACTGTTTCCATTGACAAATGACGCACGTCATTCTTGACGTTGTTTAATTTATGGAAGTTATACGTTGACTTTTGGATTCAGATGGCACAGGGGTGGCACTGTTTGGAGTGGGGCTTTTTGTATAGTTTCTAGTCGGCAGGAGTAGCAACGCATTTGTGGCCGATCAAGGTATGACATTTCTTTTTACTTGGGATTGATGTTTATGGTCGGCAGTAACCATTTAAGATAAGATCTTATAATGTACTCAAGAATGTCCTATTATAAAACTAACAAACGAAGAAGCATGAATAAAACTATAAAAAATGAAGGAATACACAACAAGAAATACATACATCTAAAATATCACATTATCACGCCGATAAAATCATGAAAATATGAGCAAGTTTTAAACTCTGTTCTTCTGTTGAGCTTCATAATATTTCTATATTACTAGTACAAAAAATATTATATATATATGAAGCGTTCCTCATCACAGCAGATGCGGTTGATTTCGAATGGAATGTGAGGTAAACAGTGCCTATAAGGCAGTTCTTTGAAACACAAATAGATGATTTTATATTAAAGAATAATTTAATTACTCATCAACAATTTTATTGTAATAGCGGTAGGTAATATATTATAATTAGGATATCAACTTTAAATCGAAACTTTAAGAAGATATCTCTTACAAATAAACTTTGTCACACCCTACAATTTAGAAGTTTAAATATTATATCTCGACAACCTTAAGTTTTAAGACTCCATTGTAGATTTCATAATATTTCTACAATAATATAAAGTAGATTAGGAACTCCAACAGAACCAGTGTCGTGGAAACAGTCCCCCAGGAACATTGTCTTATAAGCTAAACTCGGGACATGTGCAGTGGGAGACAACACAGTTAAGTCAGCATACTTCCGTTGTCTTTGTTCAAGTTTTTTGTAAAATTGCTTCGCTGTTAGAAATTTTACTTAATTGTAATACTTTTGAATTGTTTTCGTAGTATACAATAAAGTAAATAATAAAATATATTGATTTTTAAAGTAAATTACATTGCCATACTAACTAAATAATTTGTAATATGACCTTTTACTTTACGTATATTTGTTATAGCAGCTATAAATATATTATAGATTTTTTTTATTAGTGTATAGTTATATTCACTATTCTAATCAAAAAAACCAAGTTTTTACCAATTAGGTTTTTATAATTTTAGTTGTTTATAATAAAGAGTTTAAATCAATAATGTTTTAAAATTCCATTTTAGACTTTTTACTAGCTTATAATATTTTAATTTCATAAACTAGATTAGGAACTCCAACAGAACCTGTTCCGTGGAAACAGTCCCTCAGGAACATTGTCTTATAAGCTAAACTCGGGACATGTGCAGTGGGAGACAACACAGTTAAGTCAGCAAACTTCCGTTGTCTTTGTTCAAGTTTTTTGTAAAATTGCTACGCTGTGTGACATTTTATTTAAGTGTATACCTATCAGGATTGTATTGTATTCGCAATAATAAAATTATTTAAATTATTAATAGATTTTTTATAGTATTTAGATAGCAAAAGAGCTTGATAAATGATCACTGCCACATTTTTTTTTGTTTTAACAAAATAAATTGATGAACTAATTGTTTATCACCCTCACTACGGTTCCCTGTGTCGTGGGTACCACACAAGGCGTAAGCACAAACACCCAGACCCAGAAAAGGTCGTTCAAATTTCTGTCTGGCAGGGAATCGAATCCGGGACCCTCTGCGCGGCAGACCTGTATGGCGACCGCTGCGCTACGCTAGTTGTCAAAATGTTGTACAGTAATTTAACAGACTATGAAATGTCCATAATCAACAGCAACCATTTCGCCGGTGGCGCATCTGCTCTATTGCATAGACTGGTGAAAAATAAGTAAGAAGTGACATAAATACTTCTATTATTGGTAATTCTACAAGAACATTACGCTCGTACACGCAATCGATCATTCTCGTGAGGCCTAGAGCAAATCGCCTATCAGATATTCTGTAAGTATTATGTAACATATAAATCAGATCGTCCTCCAGCAGTCAACCGAGAAAAAATAGTGATAATAAAAGCTGTTCGTGGCCGTTACGAGATCTCATGAATAATTGAGTCGGCGCGGACCAACGATAACTCATGAATCGATCTAACCGATGTACTGGAGTTAGGAAAATATAGCCACTAAGATATTAAATAAGAGATAATGCGCATGGAAAAAATATAAAGGCAGGAAAATTAAAAGATAGGAAAAAGAAAGAAAAACATTATGAGTGGAGGTGTTGACAGGAGAGAAAGGACTTAATTAAAAAACAGAATCAAAAAAGGAAGGGAAAATGATGTATCATGAAAAGCCAGCCAGCCAGCCAAGACCAGCAATAACTCATGAATCGATCTAAACGATGTACTGGAGATGGAGTTAAAATGTAGCCACTTACGACCAGTTTCAATAATCTATTTATCCTTTAAAAGTTAAAGTCAAAGTAAGTCAGTGTATATTTGTTAATTTTTTCAGATTGATCAATGTTATAAATAGGTGTTGTTCTATCTATTATTGATTATATTTATATCGATGTTTATATGGTTGTTAAAATCTGAAAATAAATGTCAAATACAGTATGTATTTGTCATTTTGGTACCTGTTTTAACTTCTATTAAGTGAGAAATAGGTTATTGAAATTGGCCCTTACAGATTGCGCATGGGAGATAAGAGATAATGCGCATGGGTTGTAAAGGGAAAAAAGGAAAGCCAGATTATGAGAAAAATAAAAAAAGATATGTAAGTACGCCATTTTCAACGAAAACGAATGTATGCTATCAGTACTTTAGAAAATCCTTTCGAGATTCATACCAGATAAGTGTTATATGGGCAGTCTCTTCATCAGGTTCACAAGTGGTTCTCTATTTTAAAATGCCACACACCACAATCAAGACATTCTTTTCTAAATTCTGTATTATTAGGCAATACATTTAGGCATTTAGCAGGTAAAAATCTACTTTAATTTCTATATACAGTCTTGGTATATAACTCTTAAATTTGAACACTACAATCAGGATAAAGTAACTTCTGCCCGCGGCTTGACTTGCGCTTGTTTCTTTTTTTTACACGTGGCCACTTTCTAACCGACCAGTATCTTTTTTCCACTCTCGAAAATTCATTCTTTATTAAATCGTTACAAATTAGTACATTGCAATTAAGAATCCTCTTTAAAATCCTCTTTAAAAAGAATCTTCTTTATTTTTCTGGACATATGATCACTTTTAAATGAGACAATAACAGATTTTATATGTGCAGCTATCGTCTCATAATCATTGGGATAAAAATCGTTTCACGCTATAAATGTACATACAAAATTTGTATATCTACAATTAAACTAAAACAAAAGCAGCTCCACGTTCAACGTTCCGACATTCTCCGTGCACGAACAATTTATGAGAAATGCTCCACTTCGTCAGATATTACGAGAGGAATATTCGATGAAATCAATCGTAAAATTAGTAGTTCTTGTTCCCTAGAAATAAAAACCGATGTTTTCTTTTGTTCTTGTTTTGCGAGTAAAGTTTGTTTCCCCGTGTTAGAATTACAGATTTTTTTATTTAAAAACTAGAAAGTCATTTTATTGTGTTATAAAAGTCAAAGTCACGTAGTTTTCATTTTACTTCACTGCTTATGCTTCCTAATCATAATCTATTTTACTGTTTTCCTATTAGATAAGAGTCTCCTCTCAGAATGAATATTTGGGCTGTAGTTCATCTCAGCACGTACAAGTGCAAGCTGATTACACACACCTTTGAAAATTTATTTAAGTATAGTAGCTAAGGAGTTGCCAGAGGTCATCAGAGATTGCCAGAGATATCATAATAAATATACATAATAAATTGCATCCTACCCTTGGTCATATACAGAACAATTGCTACACATCTCGGACTGGAGCTCTTTAAAATGAGACAATAACCGCTTTTTCGCTGCAACTATCGCCCCACTGCGGACAAAAATCTTACGGCTTGAGCTATACATATATAAGATTTATGTATCTCCAATTAAACTAAAACAAAAGCAGCTCCCCGAACCACTTCAACGTTCCGACATTCTCTGTGCACGAACAATTTATGAGAAATGCTCCACTTCGACGGATACTACGAGAGGAATATTCGATGAAATCAATCGTAAAATTAGTGGTACTTGTTTCCTAGAAATAAGAACCGATGTCTTCTTTTGTTCTTGTTTTGCGAGTAAAGTTTGTTTCCCCGAGTAAGAATTACAGACTTTTTAAATTAAAACTAGGAAACCATTTTTTGTATTATAAAGATTAAAGTCAATCGTTTGCATATTATTTTTAAATTTTCCTGTGCTTCCTCATTGTCATAATTATAAGCTATTTTATTGTTCCCCTATTAGATAAGAGCCTCTCAAGTCTCTCTCGAAAGAAGAATTGGGGCTGCAGTTCCTCTCAGTAGGTGAGCACGTAAAAATTAGTTGATTACACACACCTTTGAAATTTGATTTAAGTATAGTAGCTAAGGAGTTGCCAGGGGATACTATATACTATACTATACTATACTATACTATACTATACTATACTATTGGCTGTAGATATCACAATAAATATACATAATAAATTGTATCCTACCCTTGGTCATATACAGAACCATTGCCACACATCTCGGACTGGAGCTCTTTAAAATTAGACAATAACCGTTTTTTGGCTGCAACTATCGCCCTACTGCGGACAAAAATCTTACGGCTTAAGCTATAAATATATAAGATTTATGTATCTACAATTATTGTCAACGATTGTCAACGATTTCTCCCCGCCACCCGTCTCGCCGTGACCACAATCCATGCAACTGGGTAGAAATATCGGCATATCGTGAAACCAAAAAACCGCTTATCGTGAGTACCCGTTACATAATAAAATTAAAAATGTACAAACTCCGCGATGAAATTAGTTTAAAATCACACTAAATATACATAATCAATTGTAGTCTTGCCGTTGATCAAGAACCACAGCTACCCCTAAGGAATGAGATATTAGTACAGCGCTTCTTAATATTATCGTTAAGTTTACTTTATAATTGTTCAAAAAAACAAAACAATTTATGCTTTCCTTTTTAAACATCTCTCACTTTGCAATCGGTCTGGTCTTGTAACTGTCAAGTCCTATCTATGTAATAAAACCTTTAATATACGAAATACTTTATTATTTAATCAATAATCTAATACGCTCATAAATAATCGAATGGAATACAGATTTATCTACTTCTATCATAGTACTGTCTCCAGTAGCCGTCCTCTACCCACCTCGTTACATGTCCATATTTCACAAGAAACTACTTCCTCGACCGTGCAACTCCATCTGACCTACTTTGGACTTGGAAAAATTTATCAAATCATCGCCACTGCATTTCCATATTACCCGACAGCTCATTTGTATGCGGATTCCGACTTTCTCTATGCCCACAAGGTTGTATATCGACTTATGTTGTTCTGTCCGTCTGTATTACCGGTTTTTTGTTTGGGAAGTGGAACGTTGAGGTCGGTACGGTCGACCAAGGTTCTTTAAAGGATCTCTGTATGTGAATCTTTAAAGAGTGTAAAGTGTATTAGACTAAATGATCCATGGTAGATATTACAGGTACTTGTAACGACACGTAAAAATTAATTACATTACCTTTCTAATACTTAAAGGCAAATTCTATTATAATACCAACGGACTAAGGTCTAAGGTCTAATACCAAAGGACGGCAACCATAGATCTCCAAATCAACGACAACAACAATTATTGCTTCACACAGGATTATGAACACCTTATGAATGTTCATCCCTTCAGTCTAATGACAAACGTCCGGTTTCAATAACCTATCTATCCATTACTTGTACTCGAAATAAAGATTTGTCAGATTTTTATCAGATAGATCTATAGTTAAAAATAGGTTTGTCCTATCTATTGTTGTTTATATTTATATGGCTGTGTATGTGGTTGTTACAATTTGGAACAAAAATTGACAAATACTAACTAATGGTAGCTATTTTAACTTTTAGTAAGGGATAGATAGGTTATTGAAACCGGACGTTAAAGTAATATCGTAATATTATGATTGAACAAACCGAAACGTTACTCATAAAAATGTACTGTGCGTACCAAGCATTGTTGGGAACTGGCTTCCGTATTCGGACATGTAAATTATGGGTCGCCATTCTATAATAAATAGCATTTTTGCCGATAAAATATTTATGATGTTGCGTGTAACGAATGTGTTATGTTGTATATGTGATTGCTTCTCTGTTTCAGTTTCTGTCTGTCCACTACGCTTTCATTATATATATTTTACCATGTAATGATAGCAAACGAGCGTGTAGTCTACCAGATTTTATATGGTCACTGCAACCCATGAATATTAGTAACAATCTCCAAGTAAGTTTAAGCCTGAGGTTAATCACATATGCGTTAATACAACACAAACCGAAACACAAAAAATGCTTCACGGAGGATTATAAGGGTGGCGGTGGTCAAACTAAACATCTAAACTACTTCTATACTAGTCACAGTATAATTTCAGTTTACAATATCCCAGAGTAATATAAAACCATTATAATTTAATTGAATTTACTAAATGCCTTGTGGACAAGTTAGGAATTATTGTTAATAGGGACAAGCCAACCTTTTAGAAGTTATATCCAAAAGAACAATAAAAAGTTATAACGATGAAGTTAATATAATGACACTTGCGTGTCTTATCGCGGGCAAACAAAGATAAACGATTTATTTCATTAATAAAAATTAATTGAATTCTAAAAATGTTTATTTCAAGAACTTCTAAAGAACAAGGTGGTCGCCTCCCGTATACGCGTAATAAACTAATTTAAGTAAAAGAAACTCATCTATTAGGCCACTGAAATACTAGTTCACTTTAATCGCGATATCTTGATAACTAACTTACTCACTTTAATCGCGAAATCTTGTATACTTACGAAGCTGAAATTTGTCAGAGCTGATTTATCTCAACTTTTTTCTTGTAAAATGCAGTTTCTACGAAACGAAATTATGTTAAAACACGAAGCAACGGACAACAAATAGTTTGGAAGTTGGCATCGCTTAAAACTAATAAGTTAAATGAGTGTGTTCTATTTTACTTAAAATATGCATTGAAAATTATTAAAAATTGCAATTGGACTTTAAAACGCACTGATCATTTTTTTCTGCGATATTAAAAGTGTATTATTGCAGAAAAAAAATGATGTGAGATCAAAGTGTGGCATCAATAAAAACGTAAGTTCTTTGGATACAAATGGCCGTTAAGGTTTACGACATTTATACTGCTTCACTTTCTATGGAAAAGATTAATATTTTTTTATCCGTTTACAAGCAGGTATAGCAAACGAGCATGCAGTCCATCTGATATCGATATTGCTGCTCATGGACATTAGTAATAATTTCAAAATACGATTTACCTGAGGTTGTCCACTGATGCTACCCCTGACGACTAAGATGTTCGCACCCCTAAGTATAGCCGGCAATCACGCCTCTCCAAGCGAAACGCAAGAATTGCTTCACGGAAGATTATTAGAGTAGCGTTGGTACTACCAAGGTCGTACTACGCGAGTTCTTTAGCATAACTTTAACATAGCTCATCGCATCACGTCTCCAATGAAACATGTGCCCAAACTCGGCCCATAAAGTTATAATAGTTAGAAGTATAATAATGGTTCTCTCAGACGAAACTCATAAACGTAGTCTGGGCGGTCCGCGCGTCGTTTAGTTGGAATTATTCATGATACGAAGGACACCGGTCCTTGATGCGAATGTAATAAGCCTTGTATTATGCCTAATCTTTGGCTCCTACTTGTAAGGCGAAGCGTAAAACGGATTTAATTTTTGGTTCCGTATATTTATTAGAGAGTATAACTATTTATGTGAATTACTATTCAATATAAACATAGTATCACTCAATTTATACATACAACATATGATTTGGAATCGTATAGATGCTATAAAAAAAAATCTAAATGACGAATAACTATTAATTAAGAGTAGGTAACGAGTAAAAAGAAAGAATTTCTTGCGCGTGTAATGTTCGATTATTTATAAAATTGAAAATCATATCATAAAAGTAATTTCTGTCTAAAAACTGAACCAACGTAGGACATTTTGCTAATGTAAAACATCCGAACTATTTTGTATAGAAAATGTGATACAGAATTTATCAATCTATTTGTTCTAAAGAAAAAAATGCCTATGACCATTTGCGCTTTTGAACTCGTGCGTACATGTGTGCATGTGTACGTGTGTGTGTATGCGTGTGGAGTCGGGCATGTTAAATTCGATTACCTTCTTACATAGATCATAAGGAAATCTGACAAGCAGGAAAAGTTACAAAGCCCATTGCGGACCATTTGCACTCGTACATGTTAATAATTACTAAGTACGGTTTGTTAATATTGCTTTCAATTTAAATGGGATACTTCTAGATATATTTCGGTGCAACAGAAAATTTGAGTCGTCTTAGAACGCCTGGTAGATATGAAATATCAAAACTATAAATGTTCAGAAGATATAAAAGAACGAATGGCTTATGCTTATCAAAGAATGGCTTAATATAGGAAATATAGCACAATTCGAAAAGAAATATCTATTTTATTCTCTTACAGAAGAATCTCCGTGCGAGTTTGTGTGTGTGTGAGTGCATGCGTGCGTGTAAGCGAGCATGCATGCTTCCTTGTGGACGTGAGTGCAACGAATGTGCGCGCAAGCGAGCATGCGTACTTGCTTGCGTGCGTGCGTGCATCGAGTGTGCGTGTGTGTGTGCGCGTCCGAACGAGCATGCACGCTTGCTTGCGTGTGTGCGTCTGTGTATGCCTACGCATGCAGAACCGCTTAAATCCTCAGGATATAAGGAAATATTGGATTATTTTTTATATAGTAAATCTAATCATTGCGAGTAGGAATCTAGTATCAAAAGCTACAAAGCCCATCGCGGAACATTAGCACCGGTACATGGTAATAACCACTAAGTACGGAGTTTGCTAATACAGCTTTCAAACAACGGCCGAGCTTTAAACTTTATTCGCGGGGAGCTTTGTGCTTACCCGATACGGTAAAAAGCTTTTAGTAATCTGATTTCCTTGTTTGGTGAAATTAATGGCTGATTTTTTATCTTTGGCTTGGCCTTGAAGCGGCTTTCTTGGATAATAAACGGGTATGAAAATTGTGAGAAATTACCCAATGCCATTTTATTACTGAAAAAGACTTATGTATATTCTTTTTCTGTGGAATCTACATAATATAAATTAAAGGTATATGGTTAACTCGCGGATATATCCGCGATTACTACTGTATATGTATTTACTTCCCGTAGCATTCTTCTTATCGTATACAGAATTCATGTAGTTCGAGTACAATCGCCACCTTAACCCCCGAGAAGCAATTGTTGGGTTTCGGTTTGGAGAGGTATGTTTACCGGCTATACTTACATTCAAGGTGCCTATTCTTAATACCCATCTTAGTCCTCACAGGTAACGATGCAGGTGGTCAACTTCAAGTACAATTCGTACTTGAGGATGATTACTGATGTCCATG
Source organism: Polygonus leo (assembly GCA_018250455.1). Taxonomy (NCBI): domain Eukaryota; kingdom Metazoa; phylum Arthropoda; class Insecta; order Lepidoptera; family Hesperiidae; genus Polygonus; species Polygonus leo. Next base: position 624 of record DWNR01003130.1, on the reverse strand, counting down.
GACAGCAGTGACCACTTGCCATCAGGTGGATTGTGGACTGCGTGCTCGTTTGCTACCTTAAAGTGATAACCAAACCAACCAATGTGACTAGTTTCAATTTTGAATTTTATTTTAAAACACTACTGCTTATATATTACTGCTTTTACTTTATATATTTGATTTTTGCTTGGATCCCTAAACACCAGTGCAATTTCCTGCAAGCAGAGTGCAATCCTCTTTGATAATGAACACCGTTTTGATCTAAAAAGTTTATCCTTTAGATTGTTTTTTAACAAGGCTATCTATTCGAAACTAAGCTCGTAAAATGATTTTGTAAGCACTCTGGAGATTTTATCTTGAATCAGTTTATAATGAGATATTTTAAATAAGAAGAGTGTTTGTTTTAAAGAAATGTAATGCTTATTTGGTACAATTATTCAAAAAATTCGTTTCGTATGTTCAGCTAAAATGAGATTTATAAAGATTAAAATGATAAAAATACCTCTGTCATAAGGTCTAGCCTCTTATTTAGCCTTTTTTATGTATTTAATAAGAGTTAACCTTTTCTTTTTGTGGACGGATGTAGATACCGAGGGAGACCCAGACTGACATTTCATGATCAAATTGATCGTGTGCTGTCTGAAG
>DWNR01003129.1:0-12135 GCA_018250455.1 Polygonus leo | reverse complement strand
GCGCAGCACTAGAGAATTAGGCGCGTTGAATTCCTTGTTCCTATTGTGCAATTTAATAATATTCATATCAATAAATACTACCGAGAAAAAGACGTCACGTAAAATCTTCGCCCGTAAAACCGACTTTACAGGCAACCATTTTAATTATCGTAAAGATAGCCAATGCCCATGTACATCAGTAATCATTCTTAAGTACGATTGAATCTTATCTGAATTTGATCACGCATCTGCGTTACTACCCATGAGGACTTAAGATATTCACCTACCTCGTGTATAAATATTGCCCTCGACCTCTCCAAACCGACACACAAGAATTGCTTTACGGAGGATTATGAGGGTGGCGATAGTACCTCCCCGGTCGAATTACATGAGTTCTGGACGAAATACTATTATTGTTTTACTTCAAATCGTTTTGTTCCTTCGAAGTTAGTGACTGACGCAATGGAAATTTGTCCTAATATTTAATTATCATATAATTAATCTTAATAAAATATCTCTTGCGATTGGAATCGAACGATAATAATCGACAATAAATCGATCGATTATAGATTACTTTGAGATAAGCGCTAAATTCCACTAGAATCCAATTAAGTATTATTCTTATATTTTGAGACTGATGAATATTTAATAAGTATTGTTGGTAAATATAAAATTATCATATTAATTTTTCCCTGTTAGATACTATTAAGCGTAGAATTGTTTCTTCAAATGTACAGATATGTATGGACAAAGGCAGAAACTCTATGCCTTAAAAAAAGAATCATAATAATCGATTCACATTAGGCGAAGACATCGTAGAAAATAACAAAAAAATGTTACTGAACATTCAACTAGTTTTTGCTGTCCAATTGTTTTGAATCCCCGATGTCCTTGTGAGGCCGGAATCTTAAACATTTGACGATACTAAAACGTTTTTACATTCATGGCTTAAATTCCACTGGTGTACATTGATCTTCTGGAAATGTTGATTTTATCGAAATACTAGCTGACCCAACAAACGTTGCTCTGCCATAAAAAAACAATATAAAAAAATGAGGGTTGATGGAGGAAAAGTGAAAATTTGGGGTCGTATGTATTTTTATGCCACGTCATAAAAAATATAAAAAAAAATGTCCAAAAAATAAAAAAATAAAATTTGGGTGAAAACACCTTCAACTATGAAAAATAGATGTTGACCGATTCTCAGACCTACCCGATATGCACACAAAATTTTCATAAGAATCAGACGAGCCGTTTCGGAGGAGATAGGCAACAAACATCGCGATACGAGAATTATATATTAGATCATATAAGTATTGCGTTGTGTAGGATTATGAGGGTGGCGGTGATACTCCCCAGTCGGATCATTTTTTTGTAAATTGAGCAATAATACCATGGTTGATGAAAAATGGGATTATTTTTTATGAAATGAAACCGAGTTGAATCGGATTTACTTTTTATGCGGTCGGATTATCCAATAAATGGTTGCAGCAACTTGATCCGTTTCAAAAAACACTTTTTCGCTGAAAACTGGTCCAAGGTTGGTCTGTATTGACAAAAAGTGAAATTAAAGCTGTTTATACACTACTAGCTTTTGCTTGGGACTTCGTCCGCGTAGAAGTCGAAAAGCCCTTGGGTGTAGAATTTCGAAAAATCCTTTCTTAGTGCTCACTTAGATCATGAAAGGAACCCTGTTTCTAGGTACAGTAGTTTCATCTAGGTACAGTAGGTTAATCAGTTTTGCCTTTTAGATATATAGATTAGCTGACCCGACGTCTGTCACGGCAATATATGAAATTCATTGGAATCACAGTGGCGCCATCGGTCGTACAAACTCAGAATCCTTCGTGGGCTCATGCACAACAACTTTGCTAAAGTTTACAATTCTTTTAAGGACATACAGACAAACATTCATTTTTATATATTAAGATAGGCTAATAATATAATTAGGTTTAAATTATTCTAAGAAATTCTTGTTTGTGCGATGGTCAAGGTATGGTTTGCAAAATAAAATAGATATTTTCCCTCACTTTGCCTGGTGATAGAACTCATGTAGTTCGTAATAGTAGGCTATATTTAAACGCAAGGGTAACAACGCATCTGTTTTTTAACTTCAAGTACGATTTAATCGTACTGGGGGATGATCACTAATGTCTATGGACGGCAGTTACCACTCAGGTGGACTGCATGCTCGTTTGCTACCTTATGAAGATATAATACGAAATATAATAACAGAATCATTATCCAACATAAAATTATTGAGGAAATAATAGCTTTAGTTTTCTATAGTTAACACGTTTTTACCAAATCTAACTAAAATGCACTAAGCAAATAAGATTTTAGTATATACGTACTATCTATCTACGTATTGATTGTTTATTATGTTAGTTATGATATAATGTTGTTATTTTATTTAATACTAACTGTGCCCGCGGCTCCGCCCACTACCCTTCCTTTTAGGGGTTGAATTTTTATGGTGTAAAACATGGCCGGGGATCGTCTCGACAGATTAGTAAAGTTGGCATCAAAATCCGTTAAGCCGTTTTAACGTGATGCGCGGTCAAATAAACAGACAAACAGACAAAAATTCTAAAAACTGTTGTAACGTGTTCTGTTATCGATTCTAAGATAGCCAATTTTTTTTCGAATATCTTCCATGTACAGACTTTCGACCCTCGTTAGCTTTATTATATGTATAGATAGCACTAACACAAATTTGCACACCCTTAGGAGTTGAATAAGCAGTTTCCATATACATGTAATTCCTTATTCTGAGCAAATAAATGATGATTATGAGATGTATTCCACTATTATAGCTATGTATTACATTTCTTCATCAAAAAAATAGATGCGCAATGTAATTTAAGAGCTGCCTATGTTTGTTTAAGAGACGAGAAAGCGGACACCGTACACAGCTCGGTTTGTTGTTAATTAAATGCTTACTCTGGAAATTTAGTTAGATACTGCGCGCCGGACAGTGTACGGTACAAAGCAAACAAGTGTACAGTGCAAGGGTACAGACACCTGTGATTAGTCATATTTGCATCTAAAGTTGATGCAAATAGATAAACGGATTTGTTTTTTGTTTGTTTAAGCGTTAAGCTTTAATTTCTAGAAGTAACAATCAAATCCAAAAAATATGACTGTATTTTATCGATTACGTAAAAAGAAACACGACCTAAAAATATATTTTCAAAGAAATAAATGTTTCAAATTGAGATGAAATAGCTGACGTCAACAAATATAATGTTTAATAAAACATTTAAAGCTGACATATGCAGTCGATTTCACTAATTGAAATTGTAAAAGGATATATCAATAAAATCTATTTTTAGTTTTTGCACCAGATACCGCTAGCGATGCTTTCATTTTGTTAGATTTGTAACAAAACTATCAATCTGATTGCATTGGGCTTTCAGAATGTTATCGAACATTTTACTATGATAAAACTGAATGATTATTAACTAACACAGTAAAAATGCTATTTTGTCTGTTAATCTTTTTTCCACTACTAAACTGAGTATTTGATATATTGATAATTCGCAAGAAACTGTTAACAATTACCGAATGAAACAAAACACTATTTTAATAATAATACAAATAAATATTTTAATATTTGAAACAGCAAGCAGAAACCAGAGAGCAACAGGTTGGGATATAATTATCACTGGAGCATTATACGAGTTTGTAGCGAATTGGAAACTATATTTGAATTCAAATTGAATTTCGTCGGTTCATTAATTTAATTCCACATAAGATTTTTACATAATATTACCCGCGTTACCCAACTGCATCTGCAGAAGTAGGGTAATGTACTTGTCTACTTATTTTGCTGGGCTACCCAACAAACTTAAATAACAAAAAGGTCTTGTAAACTGACAGAACGAGAACTAAAAATTAAAAAAAAAAAAACCTTTAGCACACTCACCAAGATATTCCGTCATGTCGTCGGGGGGTATGCCAATGTTGAACTCGCCCATGAGATCGTAGAGCTCCCTCAGGTACTCCAGCCTCTCCTCCAGCTGGGCGACGCGGGCCTCGAGGCCGTCCAGCAACGAGTTGAAGGCTACCAGCTCGCCGGCCGTCTCCGGCTCCTTCGTTATCTCCTCGTTGATGATGTCGATACCAGCGAGTATGTTGTCGATGCACTCACGCCCGATTCTGCGAATTTCATTATAAATATTAAGTCCTTTTTATCGTATACTTAGCAAACGAGCATGCAGTCCACCTAATGGTAAGTGTTCCCTGCCGCCCATGGACATAAGTAATCATCCCCCAGTACGACTAAATCATACTTAAGGTTTACCACAGATACGTCCCAACTGAGATGTTCGCCTCGTCTGTAAGTATAACCAGCAACCACACCTCTCCAAACCGAAACACTATAAATTGATTCACGGAGAATTACGAGGTGGTGGCGGTACCTCGTCGGTCGAACTACATGAGTTCTACCACCTGGCAACTCTTATATCATTAAGAATAACGAAATTTCGAAGTTAACGAAGTTACAACCTGGTAACACACTTGGATGTTATTCATATGTGAATCGCGAGTTATTCATATGTGAATTAAATCTATTACTTAAACATGAAGCTAATGTAGCAAACCATGCGACTTGGGATGGATAACAAATGACTTATTCTTAATTAATTGAAATTCCAATTTGACATCTATCTATAAATATGATATAGGCAATTGCAAGAAAACTCACTCAGGTGTAACATTAGCAACGACATCGAACAATCTCTTCGGTTGCGGGCGGAATAACTCCTGGAAAGGAGAGAGACACAGAAACAGGAGGCCCAGCGGTTGATAGCTAACCACGTCCTCGATGGCCTCCATCTGCTTCACGAATTTATCACAGAGAAGCTTGAACGCATTCACTTCCCTCTCCTGCTTTATGATTTCTATGTTCATCTCGTGAGCCTCCCTGAAGTTGTTCATGAACGCATTCATACGTTGAAGAAACGTCCAAACGACTTCATATCCGTATCGAACGGAATACGGTATAAACGCTATATCGGCCAACATTTCCTTGTCTTGATTCATCAAGAAGTACAAATTCGGCGATTGTCCCGCGGACCATTCTACTTTCTTGCCCATGATAGAAGGTTGAACGAAAATCTCTAGGGTCTCCTCGTTCAGGAAGTTGTGGAATGTTCGCACGTATTGATCCCAATAATCGGTTATTTTCTCTACGTACGTACACATAACCTTCTCGCAGGGGTTAAGCTCGACTTGACCGCTGGGTAGTACGTAGGCATCCACTTGGAACAACGCCCACTGATGGAAGAAAATGAAAAACGTATACAATATTTTAAAAACACAATAAGGTTGTGCAGTCTATTCAATATACATATAATTAATTCAATAAAAATGGATAAAATAATAAAAGTTTTGTGAGTGAATTTTATAGCATACCTGGTAAAAAGCAAAATTTATACAGAATTTGATCGATGAAATATTTATCCTTTTTTCCATCGACACTAGCATATTTGTGTACGAAAATACAAACGAATATACGAAACTATTGATATATTGATTTCTTCTTCTGTTAAATGTCAGACCTACGTTGAAAAAGGTGATATTTTTAATGCATGAATATGATACCATTTTCATGACTAATTATTACATTTGATGATGATGATGACTTCGCACGTATTGAGCCGAGTATTATTGTTAACCACAATGACCTTGCAAGTGTCAGTCTCTCGAGGCAACACCTCCAACACCTCGTCGACCTCGTTGCCCGCGAGGCGCGCGTCCTCGGGCGTGAACTCCACGTGCTTCCGCAGCATGGCCGCCATCATTTGGTTGGATCGCTTCGTGAGCCGGTACAGCATGTAGTTCGTCATGTAGTCCGCTAGCTTCACGAAGCTGAAATTACACTTAAAATGGCATCGTATTCATAAATAAATACATTTATGCAATTATATTATATACAGTACACACGTTCCTAACGTTCAAAAAGTGGAGACACAAAGACTGATTCGGATCAATATGTAATTATTTTATATTTTAGGTTTAAAATCGAATCTTAAGGTGGGTACTTTAAATTGTAATAATCATAATAACACCTTATGTGTCGTGAGTGCCATGGACACACAGACGTATGCGTAAATACCCAAACCCAGAACAGAAATTCATTACTATAGATGCAACATATCAGGGATATAGAATCAAAACGGGTTATGTTCACGAAACTTCAATGCCAGTTTTTAACGACAACATATCCATTTTAAATTTTACCTCAAAAATGAGTGAGATTTTATAAAACAAAAACAGGAAAATTTATATATGTTTGCAAACTAAGAAAAATTATGAATATGATTAATCCTAATATATTGATGATATATTGATACACAAAAATTTTAAATTAGTAGTGTAAAATCATATACTATTATTACTAACAAATCATTGATAACAAATCCTTTTTGACGACAAAACTCTAAATCTATATGTAATAAATACTGCTATAATTCAACCTGATCAATCATATTGAAGAGGAGATTGAATGCGAACCAAGACGAGAAGCACCTGCTTTCTTTCATCATCACAACCCATTAATGTCCCACTGCTGGGCACGAGTCTCCTCTCACAATGAGAGAGATGTTTTTTTTTTGTTATTATGCTCGTAGATCGAGGTAGAATTTCAACCACTAGTATAATTAATAATAACACATTTTTATAAAAGATTTTATTTTATAATAATCCTATTTCCTGAGTTCGACCCTGGGTAACATGTTGGGATCAAACTTGCTTAAGTCCTATTCACTTGGCATCAATTATCGGTACGAACAAAACAAAAAACAAACAAGCTTGGAAACAAAAATGATTACGTCCTACTGTTATTTAATACTTTTTTTATTTTTTATATGGTTAGCATGATAACTGAGTTATTACTGAGAGAAAAATATTTCTATCTATTACTTAAATTTAAAAACGTACTGGTAAAGATTTACTAACAAAAATGAGAAAATATTTTTCTGTACAGTAATTTTTTTTTCAAGTGACGCAACCGTTTTTCATTATATGCTTCTCATATGTACAAGTACTAATGTTTATTTTAACAATACCATTCTAAAGTCTTCTTCTTCTTCGGTGTGTGGTTTTATTTTAATGTAGTACACTACAATAGTAAACTAAATTAAAATAAGACCACACAAACAGTCTGTGACGTAATTCCTATAAGCCATTTTACGCAGACATTTAGTGTTTTCTCTCCTCTGCTCCACGTCAGCACGCCTAGTTCAAAGCTAAAAGGTTACGACAGAGTATTTTAGGTAAAGTTTACTTCGTCCAGGAATAACTGTACTAGCTTACTTAACTTGTCATGCCGTGTACTCGTACCTGAAGTTAAAGGACATTTTGTAGTGGTATATAGCTGAGTTTAAGTGAGCTCTAGAACATCTGCCGTATGTGGACAACTTCACTGAAGTTTAATAAATGTGAGAGAAATACAATTCCTAACAAGTAAAATTATAATCGCGGAATTAATAACATACATTAAAATCAATAATGTATGACAAAGGAAAGCCTGGCATATTCCATACACAATACGATATGAACGTAAATTCAAAAATATTTGTGTATCAATACAATGTCAACGGAGTTCGTACCATTCAATATACACAACACAATTATTTAAAGTATGCATATTATAACGTATGCACTACCTAGATAGAAGTTAGTAAATCTCCCCGGGAGGTATCAATGTTAATATTAACTAATTGATTTTATCGTTCCTTCGTTCCTCACGTATTGTGTAGGCACTGACACATTAATTTGTTTATTGCATTTAAATCCGGTTTACGCCGTATTCCATCAGAGTTTACTCATTATTATTACAGTCGATCAAAATGGTAATTTAATGTAGTTTGTAGCCCAACTGATGGTAAGATGTAACTGCTACCTATAAAGTCCTGTAATTAATTTGGGATAGGAAGTTCAGACTTGAGGTTGATTAAAGATTAAAGATTGGTTGTCATACATGAGCTGCATGAGATCAAGCCATCTCTAATACAAGTGCGACTACACTTTTCCTTTTCACAAATTACTAATAAACACAGCGGAAATGCCTAAGGTGGGTGGTATGGCCCCAGCATTTGGCACTTTTTAGCTATTACCATTATAAATTTGACAAGTAAGGCGTGCGAAATCAAGAGCAGTAGCTAGTCGGTAATAAGGATGATATTGTATATGTTACTTTATATACATTTTCTTTTTACAATGTAAGGCAGCAGTGTCCATGCTCATCGCCAAAGAGTCACTTATCATCAGGCAGAGGAATCTCTGTTATGATTATTGAATTAATTATAAAAGTATTTAATGTTATGTAACATTTAAATACTTGCAATTAATTTCTGCTATTATTGCACCATATAAATGAAATACTTACAACGCAATTAAAAAAAAAAACCTTTTTCTGGTTGTTAGTAAAAGGTAGTAGTAATGCCAAGTCATGAAAAAATAAAACAATTTTTTTCGAAAAAATAAAAAAAATCTGCCGTTAGACCTACTCCCAGACCTACCGAATACATAAAAAAATAATTATAAATGAGACAACTAATACCGTGACACAAGATTTTTATATATTAGATTTACTTGAACTATAGTTTAATACTTAGGCATATTTATATTGAGTAAAATCGATTTTTTTAACAAAACTCTTTTCATCTCTTCGATAAGTTCGCTATTTTAATAAAATTTTGATCATCACTGTTCACATAAGGTCTAATCGATTTCAGTGAGTGTTCATAAAAATATTTCCTTTTTTCATGATAATTATCTTCATCATCACAGCCCATTAATGTCCCTAGTCAATTATTGGCCAAGTGCGAATTGGTAGACTTTTCACAGTCTTCATTTTTTTACAATTTAATATGTTCGTCGTATTCCACACGATGATATCCTTCACCGTGATCCGTGCGTGCCTGTGAATCTAATTCGGACCCCCAGTGTGAGATGATGAATTTTTAACCATAAGGCTATCACTGATTATTATATCAGGAAGGTACCTTTTCTGAACTAAACCAGAAATATTACATCATCCACGGATACCAGAATAACCAATGAACACAATATTTCAATGCTCGACGTGGAATTTTTCAAAGCTTTATTTAGCCGCTGGCATAGTAGCCGATGCACAGCCTCAGGTTAACTAGCTCAAAATAACATTGGCTCAAAATCAATTCAATAAATAAACACGTTGATATACCCTCTCTCTATATTTGTGTTTATTTCAGCCTGTATTCATTTTCAATTCGTACATAACGGACAACGTCGATCTTGGTAGAAAGTAGTGTTTTAAAACTAATAAATGAATTGATTCAGTTTAGATTTATTGGAAACTAAGGAACAATGTCTTTCTTACATCATAATAATAAATATCTTGTCTAGCCTATAACATGTGACTGTTTTTTTTTGTAAAGTGAATTAACCTGTTAATAAATAAGTAAATATAGTAGTTTGCCGGAGGTTTTGAACGTGGTGACATACATCTTTGAAGGTTTTATTGATGTAAATAAAATAAATTATTGATTTCCTTTTACGGCGAAGCTCATAGGGAAGGTTTTGTTTAGTCAATATACTATATGTGTGTATGTCTTTCTTTGCTCGGAACAACTCAACTCGTCATCGTCGTCGTAAAATTAGAAAATGGGGGATTGATACGTGTTTAAGTTTAATTAGTAATGACAAGTCGTTTAAAATTCAAGGTCTTGGTATCGATTCACGAATCCTCTTTATTTTGTTCCGTGTAACATAAGCTTCGTTTTACCGAATATTTCCCGAATATTTAAAAACTTATAGCTTGTACTTCGTCCGAAATATATAGAAAGTGTAGCAAGTCGTTAGAAAGATGACTTTCGGCTTTTAGGCGTGACTTTTTCATCTCTTTTTAAATCCCACTGCACAGCATACTGGATATCTCCACAGTTTTTGCCAAAACATCAATCAATCCAATTCGTGCAGTCGCAAAAAGCGAATACAGACAGTGTAAAAGTGTAATACCACTATGGAGTGTATGAAATGCACAGAGGGACAAAGTTATGTATCTAGTGAGCGATACCTGGTTCCTTTCCCGTTCCCATATTTATTTTGTATTTTTTTCGTATTGTGTATGTGACCATCACTTTACACATATTATGGATTTCCGGATGTAAAGGATGCCAATAGTAAAACCCCGTTTTCCGACTGTCCGTCTGTTACAGGGCAATACTATATGAGGCTGCCAGAACCAAAGTGGCCTAACTGCACATTACCGATTTTGAGTTATTTGGATTTGTGTCATTTAAACATAGTAATCTACAATACCAGAACGGCATAACATACCAAAATTGTTTACATGGTTTAAAAATATAAACAATTATATAACTTTAAGACGCTTTCGTTTTGTAGTATATCATTTTTAGGGTTCCGTACCTAAAAGGTAAGAACGGTACCCTATCTGTCTGTCTCCAGGCTGTACCTCATAAACCGTGATAGTTAGAAAGCTGATTTTTTTACATATTATGTATTTCCGTTGCCGCTATAACAACAAATACTAAAAATAAAAGAATGAAAATATTAAGGGGGGTTTTTGCCTTTTGTATAGGTAATGGTACGGAACCCTTCGGGCGCGAGTCCGACTCGCAGTTGGCCTGTTTTAAATCACGAAAACGCAATACGACAAACATTTATAAATGAAAAAGAGCTAGAATTACAGGCTACAGGTTCTCATATCATTTGAATCATTCGGTTAATATTTAGACATTTGATTTTTACGAAGTGTCTACAAACGAGGTTCGGACCTCGGCTTAGATAAGCGGCGGTACTGGCTAATGGAGCGAAGAACGGCGCGTCACTCGGGGATATCGAGTGGCGGTCGGGGTAAAAAGGGGGCCCCACCCCCCCCGCGGGGGGGGGGTGGGGCGAACGGCCGCCGGAATTGGGTTTGGACCGTGGGGGGGTGACCAGAGTCGTCTAAGACATGCTTATTAAATCGGAGTCAAGACAGTGTATCCCTGTCGGGGATGTAGTCGGCTGCTTTGAAAACTAGTAATTATGTATCTATCTACTAAAAAACATGTTATTTATCTTACATTTCAACTTAGATACAACGCCATCTATGCAAACATTTAATTTTTTATTTGTCGTTTATAAAGCAAACGAGCATGCAGTCCACCATATGGTAAGTGGTCACTGTCACACACCTAAGTTTGATCACAAATGCATTGCTACATCTGAGGACAAAGATGTTCGCCTCATGTTTAAGTGTAGCCGGCAACCACGCCTCTCCAAACCGAAAAACAATAATTGCGACACGGAGGATTATGAGGGTGGCGGTGGTACCTCCCCGGCCAAACCAAACGAGTTCTACCACATAGGGTTAAATGCACTACATGTGAGCTCCAAATATATCGATTTCGTACGTTCTGAGAACACCGCTTGTTAGTTATGACACATTTATAATGATGACACTGATTGACACTATTGTCTTTGCTTGAATTTCATTTATTTTGAAATACTCATAATAGGTTGTTCGTTGCGAAAATATTTTCCATTTCTGTTTCAATAGAGGACTGAATTGTATTTTTTTCACAGCTAGCTTCATTTAAGTCACATATCATATATACATAGCTGATATAGCAAGTCGTTTGTTTGATTGATATTACTTAGCAGTATTTGATTGATGCCCTTCAAAACATGGGAAGAGGAAATATGATATTAAAAGGTAAAAAAAAAAATCGATGCGTATTGGACATGTAATGTAAATTATAAGCCTAGTAGGCTGAGAATCCGACATTTCACACGGTGAGTCCAGGTTCGAATCCCAGCACGCATCACTAATTTTTCAAATAATATGCTTATTTAAAATTTCTTAAAATTATCATTGGCTTTTCGGTAAACGAAATCATCGTGAGGAAACCTGCATGCCCAAGAGATTGTAAAGAATCTCAAGTGTATGTCAAGTCTCCCAATTCGCACTTGGCCAGCGCGGTGGAGGAGACCCGTGACCAGCAATGGGACAATAATGGGTCGTGATGATGATGATGTTCAAATAACACAAATGCAAATGTGTCACACACACACACACAGTCACACATCTTCATGCCAAATCCCTAACGGGGTAGGCAGAGAGTATCGAGTGCCAAATGGCACGGTTCTGACATACTT